>JADRCC010332566.1:0-20708 GCA_019843855.1 Hylomyscus alleni | reverse complement strand
TATGCCCAAAGAAACACACATTGAGTTGAGTATAGCGGTCATTGAAAAGTTCAGACAGATCTATAGTATTAAGAACTCTGCCTAGCTCTGCAGAGACTTCATGTGCCAGTCTTGGGGGGATACCCAGGAGGCCCCAGTTCTCTCATCGAAAAAGGGGAGTGGAAGAAAAGACAGAATGTGTGAGTGAGGATGGTGAGTGGGAGAAAATTGGATGAAAAAATGAATATATATAAATGAATAGATGGAAAACATGTACATGTTTATATAAACAGAATAAAAATGAATATTTGAAAAAGTCCCCCTGTTAACTTTTAAATTCCACATTACTCAGAAAGAAATCATCTTTATTATCCCCCCAAACTTCTATTCATATGAATGGTTTGTATTAATATTTATCACATTGAAAGTTGCCACAGAATTTAAAAATATCCACTTATTTAAAAATTATTATGCTTTTTATATCATAAGTGGTATTCCAATTTCAAGAAAACTGATAAAATGGTTTCTAAAACATTTTTGTAAATATTTTCTATGCTGGGCATAGTAAATGATTCATTGTGCTGTGATCAGAATATGCCTCCCCAAAGTTTATACATCAAAATCAAACTCCCAAGATGTCAGTGAGAGTCTCTGGATGAGACCTCATGGAGATCAACAAACTTTAACATTAGAGAGGGCTGCAGAAACCCTTCTTTCTCTAACCCCACAAGAACAAAGCTGTATGAACACCTGAGAGGAACAAGCACATCTTAAACACAGAATCTTGACTTTCCAGCCCTCAGAACAGATAGAAAATATTTCTAGTTTAAAGCTACTCAGTATATTATTTTGTTAAAGTAGCATGTATCGAAGAGAAAACAAAGACTTTCTAAACTCTTTATTCAAGTTAATATCATATATTATTTTGATTGAGGAACAGAAACATGGCTTTACTGTACATGTTTGAGAAGAATATTGAAAAAGCTTTTCATATATCTTGGAATATTTTTCTTATATTTTTGGTTGTGAGCCTAGCCTTTATTTAACAGCTGAGCCATCTCTCCAGCCAGAATATTTTTCTTTAATTCTACATAAAATACAATAATTAGTGACCCTTGAATGTCAGTTGCTACATGAGATAATGAGGATTGTCAATTAACCTTCTGGTTACTGTTTCTCTATACTATTTCGCCAATCTTGCATACTGCTTCCATCTTTATCAGAGTGTTATATTGTTAAATCATGCAAAAGTCATTTGAAAAGCACTTGTTACAAAGTTACTATGTTGTGAATGTTTTTCAAATGTTGATGAGTTTTGTTATATAAGCTAAATATTACCTATATTAACATATTAGCATTCCCCTGATCTTTATCAGAAAATTCTTTAGTAATTGTTCTGCTCCTGAGTGCATTTTTTTCTTAAGATCATGGCAACACACCCGTCACTAGCTCTTTTTGACACAGCAAGCTCATTTTATTCATTTTCAAGTAAATCTCTGGCAACTCCTCAAGTCTGAATAACAATAGTTTATATGTCAGTCAAAGAACACTGAGCAGCAGTGTTCTTTGAAAAAAACAATGTTCTTGTTCTGCTCAAAGAGCCACATAAGCACATGAATTTCCATAAAGTATTTCTGCAGGAGACAACTGTTGGGCTTTGTTGTGCAGTGGAAATGTTTATGTAAGTACCTCATGCCTTTATGCATAAAATTTAAAAAAATGGGCATTTAAAAGTTAGACAATTGATAAAAAACAATATATTTATTACTTCTTAATTCAATTTTCAATTCTCTTTCATTCTAATGAAATAGTAAGTACTAGTATGCTTTAGTTTCTGTGGTGTGATAGTTGCTAATATTCCAGTAATTATAACCAGATTACTTTTTCCGTTGTCATTGCAATGAAACTATATTAAGAAGAAAAAATCATAGTGTTTTGGTAAAACTGGCTTGTCCACTAGTTTTTTCTAAAATCAATACTTAGATAACTGTGTATATCCTAAATGCATTTTGGATATTATGGACTAGATGGGAAAACAAAATGGCTAACTTAATCACATTTTCATTCTAAAAATCATCGTCGAATGCTTTGAGAACAGTTGGAATCTATAAGGGTAATATGTATGTGATTGGATTTGTCGTCCTTCTCGCAGTGAAGAAAGTAAATGTACCTAACACAGTAAATTGGAACTATCCACAAAAAATGTGAGCCAACTTCTGGTAAAAACAGATTTATTTTGAAAGTTATCTTTATGAGTCATCTTCCATATGAATGACCATCTCTATTTTGACTCAGCTAGTCTATATTAAAACATTAAAGATAATCCTTTGGCTTTGGGTCATTATATATAAGTCTGCCTTTCATAAACCTTTGACACCCCAAGTTTAAAATACTGTGACCAGTATTTGTATGAAAAACATTAAGCAGATAAGTGATGATTGAAACAAAACAAAGCAAAAAAAGATTCCATGATTATGAAATGTGGATGAAACAGTGATATGTTAGTTGATGCATTTGGGAAACTTGCTTTATATTTAATTAAGCATATTTATTAAATTATCATCTTATTTCTTTATCATAGATGTTTCTTTTTACGTAGTTAACTTATATGGAAGTCATCTTGTCTGAAGAGGCTTAGTCTGCTTATTTCATCTAAGTTCCTGAATTTAGAATCTTTCTTTGTATTGTTGCAGTTATTAATTTGAGTAGAATGTATTACAAGCTTGTTATGAGAATATGAAATAATATTAGAAATATCATTTTTCAGATCCATGGCACATAAAATATACATTCCTCCTCATAAATTAAACCATGCAAAATTTCTAATAGAATAATCTTACAAGATCAATTATGAAAATTTAAATAAAAAAGAAGTGTTTTTACTTTGAATTATCATAACATTTTGATGACCTATTTCTCAGAGTTTTGTGGGGCTGAGAGCCACCTCCTTCCTTCCTAATCCATGAATCTTTTCGGCTTGTTTATAAGTTAAACATTGGGTAAAGACTTATTTTTCATTAGTCCATGACTAAGTTTTTTCAGGGAAGCACTCTGATTTCATATAACATCAGGATTCCAAGAATCAAGCCTTATCAAGCTGCTGCAATTTTCTCTTCTCCCTAAACGTTATTGACTCAGTCAAGTATCATGAACAAATCTAATTTCATGTGAAACAAAAGATTATGCCAACAATGTATCGTCCTTGCCACGCAGTGAAGGGAAAGGATGAGTATAGTTCTTTGACTATCTCATGTGTATTTTGGTCTGTGAGTTCTGAAAGAAGGCATCAAGGGCAGGTTAGACTGTTGGCCACCTTTGGTAATGGGTTGAATTTTATTTTCAAGACCATATGTTGATTTCTTAATCACAGACACTCAAATGGGGATGAGATCTTATCTGGAAGTAGGAGCTTTAAAGATGTCGTAAATTAAAATGTCCACATTAGAATAGGTGTTCTCTTAAAACATATACATGAGGGAATAGCAGGTAATGACCAAGATGCATCCAGAATACGCCAGGACTAGAAGCAGTGCATACCTAAGTGTATCTCAGAATAGCAAAGATTATTCTGAAGCTCCAGATACTGTGAAGGATTCTCTTCAGCGTGTTTCAGTGGAATGAGTTAGAATGAGTTGCATTTGAACTACTAATATCAAGAACTGTGAGACAACACTGCTGTGGCATTCCATTGAACCAGGCCTTAGAAATAACATAGGCTGGAAAAAAACCAATGGATTTACCATGATGAAATAATGGTGGAGTTAATATCTCTGTGGTGCTGCTCAGGAAAATCAATGAAACAATCCTAGACTTGCAAAAAGCACGGAATGAATTGAAGATGGACAGTGAAGGGTTACATAAGACATCTTGTATGTGTAAAACAGCCCACGGAGTGATGGAGCATGTTTATGCCAAAATGTTTATGACCTAATGCATTAAGCTGTCAGTAGTGGAAGCAGCAGGCTCTGTGTCAAAAGATCCAAAAGTCAAAAAGTGATGGGTAATGTTGCCATTCACTATAGAGCAATTTTGTGATCAATTCCAGTTGAGTTTGGTGATGATGACCATTGCATGTACTATATGATGCATGAAGGAAGACACTCACACACCTGTCATCCTCTGTCCCTCTTCAGGAGCTGTCAGGTCCCTCGTGCAGAGAGTTGTCATTTCTTCATGGGGCACTTTTTTTTTTTTTTTGAATGCTCATTGACAATTCTTGGTTTTATTTATCCTGTTTTGTTTTTAAGTATAATTTCTACATTTATATTATCCCAACTAGTTTTCACAAGGAACAACTTAGAACCTATTCTTTACATTTTCATTTTTAAAGTCATGATATATTTTAAGCTTCTTCATAAGCAACAGGATGTAGTTCTAATATCTCGCTTATATAATGTGATTCAGAGGAATGTGTCCCCAACAGATTATAATTTGAAGTGATATCCTGCAACAGGGCAGAAAATACTGACAAATGAGTCCTTAAATATAGTATAAAGTTATCCTACTGCCTCTTAGTTCTGCTCTTTGGCTGATGGCTTAGTCCCTGGGAGCTCTGAGGGTACTAGTTAGTTCATATTGTTGTTCGTCCTAAGGGGCTGCAAACCCTTCAGCTCCTTGGGTCCTTTCTCTAGTCCCTTCATTGGGGACTCTATGCTCTTTTGTTGCACTCCTATATTGTTTTTTAAAATTCTGGAAAAGAGGGAAAAGGCAACATATGTAATTTTTGTGATTCACTGAGTAAAAATAGTCTAGGATAATTTGTCATGAGAACAGGGAGCTGGAAGGAAGGAAGAGGTTAGAACTCCAGGGCCATCCATTCATTTATCCATTCACTGGGGATGAAGAGGATGGAGGAGAAGGATTACCACTTTATAATATTTGCTGTGTAATGCTTTCTACTTCTTATTGGAATGATTTCTGTGTTCATATTGTTATATAAGGGACTTTTAAATGTATATAGATTTTTATTTTGAACGAATTGAATCAGAGATTAGAAAAAAACATAAGAGAGCAGCAAGAGAGAAGTGAGAAAGTAAAGTCACAAGAAGGGGGGAGACATAACAGGGAAGGAGAGGAAGGAAGGGAGAGAAAAGGAGGCAGGGAGGAAGAGAGGGAGATAGAGAGGGAGGGAGAGAGCCATAGCCCAGAAAAAAAAAAAAAAACTATGATGACTCCTTATGCACTACTGCAAAAGAGATGTTGTTTAAGCACAAAGCAATCACTAGACAGTTTCATTATTATATATGTGAAGGGTTATGAATCATGAGCTACTCTCACCTAAATCATACATGCTATTGTCTTAAATTATCTTAATATTTGGAGCTATCAGTAAAATGCCCTGTTTTTTTTAATCTTTCTCTGCCTCTTACTCTCTTAGTAAATACATGTCAAATCATTTTTTTAGACAAAAGAAAAAAATGTGTAAGAATCCAAAATCCTAGACTCTCTGTTTAGTCCTTGTTCCCTAAGTGTTGGGGTTAAACTGTGTCCTTCAAACAAAATTGCTAAGAACTACAGGCAACTAAGAAGATGCATATATAATGGAGAGAGAACAAAAGAAAAAAGAATGTTCACATTATAAACCAAAGCAGTTTCTTTTTGGAGAATTTTAAAACATTTTAGATGGATACAAAAGTGATAGCCTTCATGATTCTGAGGAAAGCATAAAACTTGGTGTATTTATAAGTATATTGAATAATGTATTTGTGTTAAATTTACCATTAAAATGAATTAAGCAAAGAAAATGGCAGGGAATGTATGTGATACAAAGCTGTCTCTGTAAATAGAGAATTTATGGCCGGAGGAGGATATAGCTCAGTGTTTGTGATTTTGACCTGACCCAAATAGACATACTTTACCCAACTTCCTCTGCTAAATGAATAGTACATGACAAGCCCTTCTCAGAGGGCTGATAGTAAGTATACACGCCCTCACCCTCATCAAGGAGAGTTGCCAACTTTCATCTCACAATCTCACCTCTGGAAGAATACCAATGAACTAAAAATAGATAAACTTATCTTTGCTCTGTAGGAAAAGGTCAGTCTAACAAAATTTCAACAAAAGTAGATCCTGTTCTTATTATTCCACCGTTAGCCTCAGGCACTGAACAAAGGCTTATTAAAAATGGCAGTAGGGATAGTATTATTCATTACGGGACACACAATAGAGAGCCTCCTATTCTAAGGGGATGAGCTTGGGGTATTTCAAACTTAATTTAAAACAAATACAAATGATAAAAGGTAAGTATCAAAACTGGAGTAATAATTGTAGGCTCTGAATATAAAAGGGAGCACAAAGGTAAATGTGTGAGCCAGGGTACCCAGGAAAAAAAAATCAATGTCTCAAAACATACCTGGACAGTTGAAGTGTCGTGAGGAATAATAAATGTTGCTGGGGTCATCCACGTTATCTCTATGCATGCAAGATCTTTGTTGAATATCTGTTGTCCCCAGGAGGCAAGAGTATATTTTATCAGATTCCACTTCAGCTGGAGATAATTTTACAGGAAAAAAAAGATAGCAGCAGCATAAACGGATGTCCATTACTTTATTCGTGTGTGGAAAATGTCAAATCCCTGCCTGTACTAGTCATATGTATTCACTAGTTTCCTCACGAAGGTATGGATATCTATAATATCATCTTATGTGTGATGGTTAGCTCACTGTTTTTATTGTTCTATTACTATAGTAGGCACTTCCTTTGTGTGTGTGCTATTTTATTTGTTTATTTAGTGTTGGATATAAAACTCAAAACTTTGCATTTGTTGTGTAGGTATTGTGTGTCATGGATCTACATTTTCAGCAGCTCTACATATTCTGAGGCTGTGCTAATAGATAAGGCAAAATTTAGGAAATTTCAGTATTTCTTATGGATATCTCCTAAAATCCACATATTTCAATACATATTACTCTCATATTCCCTAAGCCCAGTGCCTTTTTTTGGTTATAATTTACATGTTACTGTTGTACATGTATTTAAAACTTATGTGTAATTATGCTTTAGTTAGAAATATGGCAAACAACCAAAAACTTAGGTTGTTTTATCTATGCTAAGGACTTTCATTAGGGAGGGAAGGGTAACACAGACTTACAGGGTCTTGGATCCAAAAGCGACATCTGAATGATCAAAATAAAAGAATCAAATTCTGTTAAATGAAAAACAACCATTTATGGCTTTCACGAAGTATTTTCATATTGAACAAAAATTTAAGAATAGATAAGGATAAAAGGCAGAATATTTAAAAGAAGGAGGAGCATTATTTATTTAGTACTTAACAAGGATGGTAAAATAAGTGCTTTAAGATTACCAAAGGTCAGCCGGGCAGTGGTGGCGCATGCCTTTAATCCCAGCACTTGGGAGGCAGAGGCAGGTGGATTTCTGAGTTCGAGGCCAGCCTGGTCTACAAAGTGAGTTCCAGGACAGCCAGGACTATACAGAGAAACCCTGTCTCGAAAAACCAAAAAAAAAAAAAAAAAGTTTACCAAAGGTCAAAATATCCATACAGCCTCTACTTTCTTTATTTTTCTTTCTTGAATTTATTCTTTCTTGAGTTTTCATTCTTTTCTGCATCTCTATTAGGAATTACTTCTTTATAATTAGAGGAATATGGTGTGTGTTCAACACTGCCATATCCTCTTGACTCTCCTTTTCTTCCACCTTTTCTGTGAACTTGTTATTCAGATGGACCTTCTGGTTTACTTACCCTTGTTGACTACTTTTAATGTAATTTTAATATGGTTTGCTGAAATCACATTTCAACACAGCTGTTTTGCTTTTCAGCAATTTTTAACTTGTTTGCGATTTCAAACTTCATGTTTAAATTCTTAATTGTGTTTTCCAAAACAGTAGATATGTTCAGCATAATTAATTTCAGGATAAGTTATTGTTCAAATCAGTTTGTTGTAAGCCTACTCTCTACTGCCTTATTACTTAAAATTTTGTCTATTGGGAGCTTATATTTCATTGATAGTCAATAATTATGTATGACGGTATTAAGAATTGTTTTAAGGTGTGGATATTAGTAGGTTCCTTTTGAGGAAATATCTATATTGTGTTTGGAATGTATCTAAATGTTTTTTTAAAAATATCGATTGATATTATTTCAAACTTTAATTCTTCACAGGGACTCCTTTTGGCTCCTTCTGCTCACTTAGACTCAAATCTACTGGAGTGGCTTCTCTGAGTGGCTGCAGTTTGGCTACTCCTGCACATTAGCTAATACTTGGCTCAATTTATTGTGAACATCATTATGGTATTGAGAATCTTGGAATTATCTCTTTTTGTTAGTGAGAAAGTAATGGGTAAGTACTGAAAAATACGAAGTCTTATGCATATTCTTTATTCTTCTGAATCTTGTTTGTCCCTAGAATTTCTTCCCTCATTTTTAGGTTTATTAAAGGTTGCAAGAATATATGTATTTCTCTTGTTTATACTTCTGGCTCTTTTCAGCAGAATAGTTGATTCGAATTGCCTAGTCTGATTTATTAAAATGAACTTTCTGTTCTAGGTTATAGAATCTACAGTTTCTCGGCAGATCGTTTTGTTTTTGATGTAAAGGTGAAAATGTGTACAACAGAAAATTGGTATGTGCTAGTTGATGGTCTTTACTTTTGAATTTAATGTACAACCTGCACTTTCATGCTATGTAGACTTCAGGATCCTCTGACATGACATTTACATACAAGTCCTTCAATTTACTGTGTAGATATCATCATCGCACAGTTAATCCAAAATATTTTGTTAACTCATTTCTATTTAACCACTTACCCCATTACTTTTAATTACATGAAGATATCATAACATATAAAACATATCCCACCAATCTTTATTAGTAATGCTTAAGAGATACTTATACTGTTTATTAATAAATAAATATGTAATGAGATAATATATTCACCCAGTGACACAGGGTTTTACTGATTGCTCTCATCTCATAATTTGACTCTTAAAATCAAGCTAATCAGTTCAGTTTTATTCTTGTCTTCTTTCTTCCTCTTAATTTAAAATATTTTATGGGCCAAAAATATGGCATAGGGAGTAAAACTGCTTATGTCTAAGCCTGCCAATCTGAGTACCATCCCTGAAGCCGACATGGTAGAAAGATATAAGAATCCAACTTATATATATGCTCTGATGTCTCTTACATCATTGCATGTGCATACTGAGCACCCTACATATATACACAATAAGTAAATAAGCATCTAAAATTTTTAATTGTTTTTTTTTCTTCTAAGGAACAGTAAGTGTTCTTGTTCAACTATTTTTGACATTGCTCATGATCATATATCATAGAAATCTTAGAAACATTTTTCTGTCATGTGAGAATCAGAGATTTCTAACCATTGATATTATTTTGGCATACATTATAATAATAAAAAAATCACACAGGAAAATAATTGCAAGCTTAGTAATACATATGCATATATACTTTAATTGTAGAAGTTCAGATTTATCAAATCAGACAGATGTAAGTTTAAATTATGGCTTTGTGATTGTATTTGAGAATGTTGTCTGTATAGGCCTATTTTTATCTACAGGTAGGAATTAACTTTGTATCAATAATTATTATTTCAAAGTTCATATATATTATCTATAGTGTTCTTAGATAATAAACTGACATGATGTAAGCATTTAATGTCTGTAATGATTTGGGTCATTTAATTTCCAGATCTACTTATTCCTTAACAAATGCTAATCCCATCTATACTTGAGATCTTCTGACCTATGTGACAAGTCCTATTTGTTTAAAAGACAATTGGTTTTGTGTCATTATTGTCCTTTTAATCTACATGGAAAACATCCATGATCATAGGTAACCATGAAATTCATAATCTATGGGTTATTTGCTTAGAAATTATCTAATTGTTTTGGCTTCTTAATATGATCAATATTCATAACCTTTGATAAAAATGACAATAATTTTTCAAAACTTGTGTTTTAAATATAACCAAATACAAGTAACATTATATCGACTGAGTATGTTATAGTTATATATTAGAAATATATATATGTATTGGCTCTGTATATGCATACATACATGATGTAAATTAGTTTTTAAACTAATTCAGTCTTCATCTTATAGTTTTACTCTGCAGTAAATGGCTGCATGGGTTATTGTGTTTTTATGATAAGTAAACTCTACAGAATATGTACATATTACCCTTTCATTCAAGAACAGGTGTCTCTATTTATGTTATAAATATATCACTAAACAATTAGAAAAACTGTGCTAGGTCTCCAAGAGTAAAAGTACTTGATGCACAACTGGGAAAAAATGAGTTGGGATTCATAGTTGACTACATAAAGAACCAGACATGACAATATGTTACTGTAGTACTAGAGGTCAGAAATAAAGCCTGCAAGATTCTAGAGCTTGCTAAACAGCTCACCTGTGTATTAGTGAACTCTAAATTCACTGAGAGATGTTGTTCAGAAAATGTAAGATGGCAAATGGAAGGAACACAATAAAGAAAACCCATGCTCTCGTACACAAGTAGATACACACAAGTAGTTCATCCACATAACGACTATTCCATAAGACCAAATCTGTATACTCAGGTCAAGGTGACCATGAGAGCTGCTATCTTTTTTCATATCAACTACAACAAACATGACTAAAAATTCTGAAGCTATTTGAAATACCTCTTATCATTTTTTTAAATTTCAAGAACTTATAGCTTCACACCAACCAAAAGAAAAAAAGCATATTACATTTAAAAGACTGAATGCAATGTTACATGAGAAAGGCTATTAGTATCTATGCTATACTTATTGAATTTATTAATTTAGTACTGATATTCTTTGCTTCTTATTCATCCTAGTAGAAACATTAAACAGCTATTCCTACTCGTTTAATGAAAACAATATTCCTATCTTCCTCTTTCATTATATTATTGGTTGTGGAGTCATCATATATATTTTATTATATCTTTATTATATTGAGGTATAATATTTCTATAATTTATGCATGCATTTATGGATGTATGGTAGTGTATGTGAACCTATGTGTACCAACATGGTTGTCTTCTTAGATCTCCTTATGTTTTGAGGCAACGACTTTCGCTTTTCCCTTCTGGGCTTTTCTTGATTTGGAAACTTATTACTCAAATAATCTCATTATATAACATCTGCCTATCCAGATTTTTAGTATAATTTATGGACTATGAATAATTTCACTATTCACTATAATAGAATCTATTATTATTCATTTATTTGTATTGAACTTTCCTACGATTGGCCAATAGAGTACTTTCCAAGGTAGCAGCTCTTCAGGCTTGCTTATCATAATGAATAGAAAATCCTTACACATTTGTCCAGATTTACTAAAATTTATTTATCCTTTTCTATGACATCAGCTGCCTTACCATGAACTTTTGCTTCATTTTGTGGTGCATAAACCATGGTCTAAATCCTAGTTTGTTTGTTTTTTTAATTGCCTCTGAGAAGATAATTTTTATTGGTCTATGATGAACCAGACACAGTGGGCAAGAGGTGCCAGTGTTAAATCAGCCTTGTCACAAAGACACTAGACTTTTATTTGGAATAATTTTATTTATTTTGTTAGATATCATTACATGCCTTTCTTTTGTATCTATCAATATATTTTATATCACAATATATTTATCTTTCATTCTATTTAAATACTAGGTTTTATTTATGAATTTTCTCTTAATAATAATATTAATTTAATATTAATATTAATTAAATTTAAATTAAATATTAATTTAATATTAATATTAAATTAATATTAATATTAATTAATTAAAACTGAGGAAGGTGTTGGTAGGGTCTTCAAGTCACCACATAAGACTGACACAAAACAAAAAAGTGAGCTGAAAGCATTAACAACATCATAGTGAAAGAAGGTAAAAAATTGGTCAGGGAGCATTTTAACAAATGCTTGGAGAAGTTGTGGTAGAAGTTGAGCAAATTCATCAGTGAGAAGAATCTCATTTGATATGACCAAGGAATAGCCTGTCTTGCATTCCTTTAACCGAGTAGATGGCCAACTTGGTAAAAAAATAAGGAATACAGCAGTTCAGGTCTCAGGGAAATATTTTCTCCACCTGTTATCCTAAGTGGTGTATTCAAAAACTTATCACATAGGTCCTGAATAAGTTCACAAATATTTTATCACTTTTAATTGGAGTTTTGATACTTGAAACCAAATATTTTATAATGTACATGTCACTTTAAAGTAGTTTGTGTTATTTTGAATTCTTATTTCCAATTAATAAATGTTCTTGTTTTTTTTTATATTTGAAAATTTAGAGTGATCAAAAGTGGTAATTCATCTTAATTGATGAGTCTGTGGGTTTTCTTGGGGGGAAATTGGGAAAGGTGATAACATTTGAAATATAAATAAATTAAATATCCAATAAAAATTATGAAGATAGAATCTTATATGCATTTAACTTATATAAAAAGTTATATAAAAGCAATGGCATTACAGACACACACATTCACATACACACACACAATGAGAGAGGGAGAGAGAGAGAGAGAGAGAGAGAGAGAGAGAGAGAGAGAGAGAGAGAGAGAAGAGAGAGAGAGGGGGGGAGTAAATAATTTTTTTTTTTATTCTAGCAACTTCAGTTCATCTTGTAATTTCAACTTATTTTGTGATTCCTTTTAATAAAAATGCGACAATATAATTTGATACATGGGCCTCTTGAATTTACGCACTAAGTATCATTATTAATAGTTGGGACCTTATTACACAACTATGATGTTCAAATATCTCATGTTATAATATGTTATAAGATTACTCTAATTTTAATATTCTGTAAGATGACCCTTATCCCTTTGGTATTGTCTCTATTCTAGACTGTAGGTTTTAGGCTTAAACTATATATCCTTTTAATGAATATATTTTTAGAAATTAAGATAATGTTTTCTCCAGGGAATGTATTCTTTGTTATATCTTTAATTTAAAAATAAGTTTAATATTATTTTCATCCATAGGGTTAAGATGCTAATTTAATAGAGAAAATAATTGCATTGTTCTAAGTTATTTTTTAGAAATATGTTTCTAAAATTTATTTTAAATTATGTTTATATAGGTGTTTTTCTACATCTATGTCTATGTGCTGTGTATTATAGAAGGTCATAAATTGGTGTAGGATTACCTAGAATTGAATTTACAGTTATGAGCCACCATGTGGACCGTGTGAACCAAAACCAAGTCCTCTAGAAGAGGTGCCAGTGCTGTATACCATTAGAATATCACTCTAGTCCCTGTTATAGTATTTTTTTAAAAAAAGCAAAAAACCCTAATTTTACAAGATATGAGATTAAAACATGTATGAGCAGCTGAGTGTATGAACCAAATCACCACACTATGTTTTTGTGTAATATATATTTTAGTCATGGGTGGAGCCAGGACAATGTCTAATTCTGTGACTATGATGTAACGAGGAGAATTTATTCTGCCTCATTGGAAACACCACAGAGTTTTCACTAGAGGTATAACTGATGCTCTTCACTTCTGCTAACCATTGTATTTTTTGATTCATAGGTATTATTTAACTGGTCCTATATTTCATTTTCATTTTTATTTACCCTTTTGAAAAAGCATCCTATTCATAATTCTTGGACAATATGGAGGTCTTAGTGTTGCAAGTAGAAGCTAGAATTACTTTATGACCCAATATTTCATGAGAAACTAGGATACTCAAACTTCTACAATATTTCTTATGTCAATAATACAACTGGCCATTCTTAATTTGTTATTTTCATAGTTACACAGCTGTTAAAGAGGAAAGACATGTTTTTCCCACCTGAAATTACCTGGTATCTGCATGGTGGTTCCTAGAAAGGCACATTTCAGACATTTAGTAACCAACCTAGGCAATAGTACACTTAAAGTTAAAGTACATTACTTTTTCCTACATTAGGTCCCTGGGTTATTATATTACTGTAATTGCAGTAATTTGAAACTAGATGAATCTATTTTATGACATGCCTCTTATCAAAAACATAAAATCATAGCATGTCTTTGGACATAATATTTTCCTATCTGCTTTAATTATTATCTACTGGAGATATAAATAAATAAACAAATATGCATATTTTTGGAGAAAATTTATTCATCTCAATAACATATTCATTCCTATTTTCTTCCTTTGTTTGACTTCTTCTATATAAAAGGGCTAGCTCAATTCAATTCACAGACCACATGAAACTCAATAAGAAGGAAGACCAAAGTGTAGCTATTTTGATTCTTAGAACGGGGAACAAAATACCCATGGGATAATTTTAAAGTTGTTCACATATAAGACTTTGAGTATCAAATAATAATTGAATGACTTCATATATAACAATAAATGCTCTTTACATACATTGAATGAAACAATGGTTTCAACTGAGGAATACCGAATGGCTGAGAAGCACCTAAAGGTGTGTTCAACATCCTTAGTCATCAGGGAAATGCAAATAAAATACAACCCAAGATTCCACCTCACACCAGTCAGAATGGCTAAGATCAGAAACTAAGGTGACAGCAGATGCTGGCGAGGTGGTGGAGAAAGAGGAACACTCCTTCGTTGTTGATGGGATTACAAACTGGTACAATCACTCCGCAAATCAGTCTGGTGGTTCCTCAGAAAGTTAGGATCCAGCTGTACCACTTCTGGGCACATACCCAGAAGATGCTCCAACGTGTAATAAGAACACATGTTACACTATGATCATAGCTGCCTTATTTATAATAGCCAGAAGCTGGAAAGAACAGAGATGTCCTTCAACAGAGGAATGAATACAGAAATTGTGGTACATTTATATAATGGAGTACAACTCAGCTATTAAAAACAATGAATTCATGAAATTCTTAGGCAAATGGATGGAACTAGAAAATCATCCTGAGTGAGGGAGCCCAATCACAAAAGAACACACATGGTATGCACTCCCTGATAAGTGGATATTAGCCCAGAAGCTTGGAATACCCAAGATACAATTCACAGACCACATGAAACTCAATAAGAAGGGAGACCAAAGTGTGGATATTTTGATTCTTAGAACGGGGAACAAAATACCCATGGGATGAGATACAGAGACAAAGTGCGAAGGAGAGACTGAAAGAAAGGCCATCCAGTGACTGTCCCCCCTGGGGATCCATCCCATACACAATCACCAAACCTAGACACTATTGTGGATGCCTGTCAGCAATTGCTTTTTGACAGGAGCCTCATGTAGCTGTCATCTGAGAGGCTCTGCCAGTGCCTAACAAATACAGAGGTGGATGCTCTCAGCCACCCATTGGACTGAGCACAAGGTCCCCAATGGAGGAGCTAGAGAAAGGACCCAAGGAGCTGAAGGGTTTTTGCAGCCCCAAAGAAGGAACAACAATATGAATCAACCAGCACTCCCAGAGCTCCCAGGGACTAAACTACCAACCAGAGAGTACACATGGAGGGACTCATGGCTCCAGCTGCTTATGTTTCAGAGGATGGCCTAGTCGGTCATCAATGGGAGGAGAGGTCCTTGGTCCTGTGAAGGCTTGATGCCCCAGTATAGGGGAATGCCAGGGCCAGAAAGCAGCAGAGGGTGGGTTGGTGGGCAGGGGGAGAGGAGAGGTAATAGGCAGTTTTTTGGAGGGTAAACCAGGGAAGGAGATAACATTTGAAATGTAAATAAAGAAAATATTTAATAAAAAAGAAATACTGCATAATAGCCTAACACTATGACTTTAATTATATTATATTTCTGGCATATGTATGGTTCATCAGTTAACATAGCATATAATATATATATATTAAAATCATAGGACACATGTATATAAAAATACTCATATCTACTGAGAAATATTTAGTTAATTAATGATTTGTAGAAATCCTTTCAACAATACTTACCTGGCAGGGGAGATACCATGATCACGAAGGTGGTTTTTCCAGGGCGAGGCTTATCCATTGCACTCCGGATGTTCTGACCTCTGCGATTTCCCCAAATGCGGGAAACTCGACTGCATAATTTGTGGTAGTGGGGGGACTGCGTTCACGCTCTCCCCTTAAAAAAAAAAAGAGAGAAATCCTTTCAACAATCATATGGGAAATTATAGTACAAGAATATTGATATAGAAAAGCCTGGAAACAGAAATTATTGCAATATATTTTATCGTTATATGCAAAACTATTTTCCCTGGCCAATGAGAAAATTTATAAATTTTTCAGAAAATGCATTATATAAAATATATTTACATCTATACAATAATTCAGAAAACTAAGAAAATTATTGTCACGGGAACCAAACTTACTTACCTTCTTTGATATTTCTTATAAAATACTCTCATAGCATTGTTAGAGTTGTTTGATGTTGATTAAGACAAACCACCACCACCAAAACCTTCAGTGCATGTTTGCCAGTTTGTGGATCGAACACTGTGCTTTAGAGATATTCAGAGGCAGCCAGGGTATGTTTAATGTGCAGTTTTCTATAATGGATGCCAAATTCAATGATCCTTCTAGATGTCAGCAGGGATCCTGAATGTCAGCCAGACCAAGAAGAGATAGCCAGTCCAAGGGATCTTGGAGTTGAGTGGGTTTTTTTTTTTTAATAAATAAATAAAATTTTCTGATACCCTCTGCTAAGGCAAATGATTATTTATAATATTTTCAATGCTTTTTAACTGCTTTATTCATTTGATAGTCAGTATATTTATAGCTTTGAAGGATATTAGAGTACCATGAAATCTGTCTTTTGGGTTATTTGCAGTGCAGTTTTCCCAAGTACTGTTGAGTTTGTCCATTATGAATTATCGGCTTCTTAGTTTCTTTTCAACATCCCCCTATGTTTTCTCATAGAAAACTATAAAAACCTAATCTTTCTTATCATTAATCTTTTTCTTTTCAACCCTCACTTCTGATTCCAAAGTGGTGAAGACATGAATTTGATAAGGTTTCCAATAATAGTACTGAACTTCAAATTAAACACCATTTATACTATCAGATGGAATTCACTTAGAAAAATAATTTTAAACTCACCTTATTAATAATATAAATCTATTTAAAACTAATTCACATTTAAATTTATTTCTTGGGAGTACATCAGAAACTTTGTGTACTGTTTTCAAGTGCTCTTCCCTAAGAGAGTAATTGTGTCCTGATTCATGAGCTATAGGAGTGGGGGACATCATGGAGACCTGGTCTCTGGATCCTAGGAATATATAAGATAACACTCTCCCTGAGGAACTCCCTGGATGCTTGGTACAGATTGGCACAAATGAGCAAAACCTTTTATTTTTGTTGTTGTTAATTAAAGACAAGCACATGGAGCATTAAACAAGCTAAAGGATAAAACTGTTAATATAATATTATTGGAGAGGAGAGGGGAGAAATGAACTAAAATGCTAGTGTATTAAAATAGTAAAATAGAATAAATTGTTTTTCAATAATTAGAAAATATTTCTCTTCATACTTTTGTAAAAGGAATTTGGGAGTTAATAGGGCAAAATTTAGTGTAAGTTAAAAAAAAACTTTACTGCCAATTGTCAATAGTAAAGAAATAAAGTATTAATTTTATAATTATTATCAGTACATTATAAGCCTGAAGTATAATCGAAAAGAAAACTCTTAATATTAGTATACAAGTTAAGAAGTTTCCATTTGACATTTTTCATAACATTTTTAAAATTACCCTCCCATCCTTCTCCCCCATGACTCTGTCTTACCTGTATCCCCCACTCCTATTGTTCTTCATATGACTTCAGGAAAATATGCTTTATATTTGAAAAAAATCCATCTGTTTATCTTAACTTTCTGTTTCCTGTCTTGTGATCTCCTTTTAATTTCACAAACTCTATACATATTCAAATCTTTGTACATACACACAGATAAACATTGAAAGTAAAGTTCCACATTTAAGGGAGTATTTGTCATTCTGAATCTGGGTCAGTTAATTTAATACAATAATTTCCAGACATGCATTTTTATACAAATTTCATAATTTATTTTTTTGGCTAAATAAAGTTTCATTTATTTTATTTATGAACATTTTTTTTATTTATGAACAGATGAACAGCTAGGCTGATATCATGTCTCTCTTTTTATGAATATGGATGTAGAGTGCGTCTAGAGTAGGAGATAGGCTCCTAAAGTATATACCTAAGAAAGTGTCTTAATTAATTTTCAATTGCTGTGATAAGACAGCACAACCAAGCCAGTTTTAAAGAAGGTGTTTAGTTAGTCTTATGGTTTCATAGGGTTAAAGTCCATGTTGACATAGCAAAAGTATAGGGTCAGGAACAGCCAAGAACATGCATGTTAATCCACCTGCATGAGACAGAGAAAGTCACACTGGAAGCGGGACACAGTTTTGAAAACTGAAAGCCTGTCTTCAGTAACACAAGTCTTCCAAGGTCATACATCCTGATCCATCCTAAAGAGATCCACCACTTGGGAACAAAGTCTTCAAACACATGAGCCTATATGGGTCATTCTCATTCCTCTATCACATTCTGCCTCCTAGTCCCCATAGTCTTGAAGTCATGTCATAATGCAAAATGCATTTGCTACAACTACAAAAGTCTCCACTGTCTTCCAGGTCAAACATTATTTAGAAGTCCAAAGTATAAAACCTCTTCTGAGAGTAAAGACTATCTCTAAACTGTAACTACCTATAAATAAATGATATAATTAATTAATTAAAATATAATGCAAAAAGGCAAAAGCAAATTATTTACATCCAACATAGAAAGGCACAGAATAAGCATTACCATTCCAAAAAGGAGTAACCAAGGCATAGTGAGGAATAACAGGACCAAAGTAAGACGGACATCAAATCTTGTGTCACCAGGACCAATGACAAAGGTACCAAAAGGAGACTAATATCAAATTGTGTAGGACCAGTAGGTCTAATACAGTATGGAATGATGCAACATCAAGTTGTATTAATTTGCTTCTTCCAGAGACCAAGAATAGGTTAACATAAATATGAGGTGTTGACTTAATTTTCCCTTTAATCCTTAGCCATTTTTTTTTCTGAGTCATTATGTATCCATATTCCTGAGCTCTTTCATGGAGCTTTCTCTTCATTTCTCCACACCTGATAAAACTCATTGGGCCAAATTGAAATGAGCAGCCAAGGCTCTAAACTGTTGGTGGCTTCTGTAGGTGGTGCAAGCAGAGAAAAACTTACCTTCACTTGGGAGTCTGGCCAGGAGTTTGACCATGCTCCAATAAGTACATTGACAACACAAAATAAATCTTTGTTGTTGTTGTTGTTGTTGTTGCTGAAGAGGTGGGTGACAGGGGAGAGAGCTCAACTGTGGAAGGATTGGGAGGGGAGTTCAATCAGGGGTTAAATATGTGACTTTCTCAAATAGTAAATTTAAAAAATTAGGAAAACCAACCAACCAACCAAAACAGTAACAATATCAACAACAACAACAACACAATTACATTGTGTGGTCTGATCCCTTGTTGAGTTCCAGTTGCTGAAAGCAACAAGAAGCAGGCTGCATAAGCAATGCAGTCTGACCTCAAGGCTGCCCCTTTGTTCAGTTGTCACATGGAACACCACTGAACTTGAAAGCATTCTGAAACTTTAGAGGGTGAGGTAAGGCAAGAAAGCACATTTGAATTTAAATAAAAATAATATAGTGAGAAAAGTAACAATTTGGGCTTACCATATAACAATCTATAATTTTACAGATTCTGAATATATTTTTATTTGTTGAAAAACATCAATCAAATATTAATGATGTTTTGAACAACATAAGCCAAAATTGTTGACGTTTTATTTATTTTTGGATTCACATACTTCCAAACAATTTACTTTTCTTGGAAAACAAACAAACAAACAAACAAAAAAACCAAGAAGCAATGTTCTTTTTCATGATAAGCTAAAGTTTAAAATAACATCTCAAACTATTACTTCAGCCAAAAGGAAATGGCAATAACAACTTTGTAAAAAGAACAGAGTGTGAAAAAGCCAGTTAAACATTGGACAGAAAGTTCATAAACTGTTGTTTCAAGTAGAATCTGCAGGTTATTCATAGCTAGTATACACTACCATATTAAACAAAAAAAAATCTTTAATGAGAGAATTCCGTTGGAAATTAAGAATAAATTACTGAAGAATAAAGATGATAAGAAGGTAGAGAGGGAAAAGGAATGTAGTTCCTAATGTTTATTTAGTTACATATACAAGGTAATATGATTCTTCACAGATAATAGTTTTAGATTCTAATACACATTTGATATACAATAAGCTCAATAAACATGATTTGACTGAATGAATGAATGCATGTGCTTGTGCATAAATTTATGGTACCGCAATGGGACAGTTCACAAATACCTGTAACTCCAGTTACAAATGAATCTGGCGCCTCTAGTCCCTGGAAGCTTCATCATTCATATGCATCCATCTTTGCTATTTTTCATGAGTTAAGTTTGCAACAGGAACTGAAAATATGCTCAATGCTATTGAAATTCTTTTTTGTCACCTCACATCGTTGATAAGAGTTCCCATACCTGGAGTTTCATTTGGGAATAGTCCTGCGTATCCACTTCCACTAGTAAACCCGGTTTCCATTGTTTGGCTGTGGCATTTATCTCTGATCGTTGCTGCCATGGTTACTTAGTCTGATGGTGCTGAGCTCTTGTTCAGATTGTTTACAGATTACATCTTTCCATCTTGAACACAGGATGCATTCTTTAACTATTGGGAATCTTTCTTGTATTTGTATGTCTTATGCTTTAGAGAAAATGCAGCTGGTTTCCAGTGCAAGTTGATTT
>JADRCC010332448.1:0-10755 GCA_019843855.1 Hylomyscus alleni | reverse complement strand
CCCCCCACCTCTGTCTTTATTCCCTTTGTTGTCTCTGAGTTTGAACTGTGCTCTCTAGTGTAGTAGAATCTATCAGAGGATGGGGAAATCCCTTGACCCTTGTGTAATCCAGCTGCTGGGTGAGCTCACAGCTCAATATAGCAGGTGGATTAGATCTTGAGCACCTGTAGGAGGGTGCCTGCCCCAGCTTGCCCAGACTATACATCTGAGCTACCCAGTGCTCAAGACAGAAAGCCACTCTCACCATGCTTACAGGGCTGGGATGTCTCTCAGGGCTGTAGGAAAAGGGGTATTCTATGGGAACGAGGTGTACTGTGTGGAAGGGTGTGCTGTGTGTGCCTGTCATCCAGGCTTATGCAGAAACTCCGATGTTGAGTTCTCAATGTTTTCTGCTACCTAGACTAGGAAAAACATACACAGAGGTTTACAGAGAAATTGGGAAAAGAAAATAGCAGGAACTGGTGAAGGAGGCCTCTTAGGGGTAGAAAACTCTTGGAAAGGAAGAAAGAAGGAACGAGACAATAGGAAGGGATCAGAAGACAGGTAGCCATTGCTCAGCAATTTGGCTCTCTCTATATTACGCCCCTACTGCATACCAGGTATGAAGTCAGCTATCATTCCAATGCTCCCAGCAAGGTGCTTTAGCCACTCAACAAGGTGAAACAGTCTTTAGGGACAGGGAGGTGTCACCAGCATCCACTGCTCTGGATGCACCTTGGATGCAGTGTGGGAGGCATCTACCTGAGAAGACTGTCTGTGGCCATGACCTTGGCTTCCATTCCTTTTGAAGACATCACCAGAAGCTCTTGGGAGACCTGGATAGTGTTGTTAGGAACTTTGCTATCTCCTGGAAGGATGCTTGGCAGGGGAGAACATAGTAAATTAATGTCCCAAGGATCTGCTGATTGCCAAGGCATGGAGATTCAACTGAAAAAAGTACACCAGAGACCAAGGAGAGACTTCAGCCCAGACACAGACACAGTGCCTTTGAAGTTTAATGTGCATATTAATGTCCTCAGGATCTTGTTAAAATCCCACATGGACCGTACCAGAGAGGCTGTTAGGAAGGTGGGTGTGAGGAGCTAGGGAAATGATGTAGTTAGTAACTTACCATGTAAGCATAAGGACCAAAGTGCAGATCCCCAGCACACACATAAAAAACTTGGCTCGTGTCTGTAACCATAGTACCGGGAGGGTGGAGACGGGTGATCCCTGGAGCTGGCTGGTCAATCAGCCTAGCAGAACTGATGGACTCCAGGTTAACTGGGAGACACTGTCTCAAACAAAAACAAAAACAAAAAACAAACCTGTAGAATGACTGAGGAACTCACCTGAAACTGAGCTCTGACTTCTGTACACATGTCTTCATGTCTAAACACACACATACAGATACATGCATGCATACATAGAGAAAGACAACACTGGAAGTCTGCTTTTTGGGCCTCAAGCATTATCAGCTGTCTGCTGAGCTGCCTGGCCCAACAACCACGAACTCCTTCTAAAAGAAGTCGAAGAGAAACCAAGTCCTGTGGTGTCTGAGGTCTCACAGCTAGAAGTTACAGGGCTGGAAGTCAGCTCCAGGTCTTCTGGCTCCAGAGCTGTCACTGTGGTTGTCTGCCCCTCAGTTTTCCATTCTCTTCCCTGTGCCAGTGACCTGAACTTTGGTAGAAGGGTGCAGAAGGGCAGACCCCCTTCTATAGCAGGGGCCAAAAGAGGGACAGGCAGGCCCGATGTCCAGCTCTTTGCCTGGTTTGCTGGGTGCCAAAGCAGCCGACTGAGTGGGCCTCTTCATTCAAACAAACTCTTAATTCAGTGAGATGGATGGGGATATGGCCAGGGATGTCACTGCCACTCTATAACTTGGTTTTCTGTAGAGTCACCCTTTGAAAGCCTTTTATTTGTATCTCTATAAACAGAGCAAGAAGCCCCCGCCCCTAGTCTGTGATGTGTCAGAAAGATGCTAGGCCATAAAATAATGCTAATAAATGCCTGGCATTGTCATAGTGATGTAGGCTTTCAAAGCCCTCATAATGCCTCCTCTCATCTTCACCCCCGTTGGCCTCCTTTTAAGGTAGGCAGGACAGATATTATTATGTTCATGTTATAGATGAGAAGCAAAGGCTCAACAAGGAGGTTGGCTTGGCCAAGGTCATAGATCTAGATGCAGAAGGCAATGGTTTGGTGTTTGTTAGACCACACTGGACACACTGTCCTGACGGCCTGCATGCTGCCACACAGCAGAAAGTGTCTCAGTTCTGACAGATTTATTACCAGCAATTTATCATTTGCTTATTACCAAAAGAGGGGGTAGCCAACTTGTAGAAAAACACCCAAAAATTGCCCAACAAAGTACCTAAAAAAACTGAGCTGGCATCAATGTGAGACTAGGAGATGGTCCACCCAGGGGAGGGACAGGAGAGTTCTGCATGGGACATGTACATTTAAAGTACATGAGTTGGAGCCTGGCAGATCAGAGTTCACATCAAGTAACAGCTGATGTGTGGGGAATGGTAGGTAGAGGTGTGCCAGCTGGTAGGACATAGTGAAATCTAGAAGAGATGGGGTGGAAGCAAGCTCTAACCAGAGTCTGGATTTTAAGAACCAAAATCTAAAATTCTGGAGGAAAAATTATCAAGGACTTGTGTCTGGCAACAAAGTTGGTACCAAGAAAGGGTATGTGTATGCAGGGGGGTAGGGGACAAAGCATAAGAAGAAAGAGGACGAGAATATAAAAAAATAGTACAGGCTTGTAAGTCAGAGCTGAATGGAGCAGAGGCGCTTTTAGACTTCTTGTCCTACACAGAGCTAGGCTTGTGTGTTTACACTGACTGGGAATGGCTGGGAAGGCAAGCAAGCACGTACTGTGGAGGAAAACCAAGGATGTTCTTGGGATGATTTATTAATCTAGAGAAAGGGTCGCTAACCCAGGCTAGTCCAAACTCCCTAGGTAGCCCAGAGGATGGCCTTCTGACCCTTCTGCCTCTACCTCCTGAGTGCTGGGGTTACAGGTGTTTACCACTGTACCCCATGTTTGTGGTGTTGAGGATTGAACCCAGGTCTCTGTGCATACTAGCCAGGTGTTCCACCAATGGTATCACATCCCAGGCCCTAGCATGATTTTTAAGGAGCTGTTTCTTAAACTGACATCCAATGGAGTGGTACTCTATAGGATGCCTCTGAGGGGAGGGAGAGAGGAGGGTCTGTGTTTAGTAAAGACTGCCTGGAAGCTCAGTAGGTACCTTTAATGACGATTCCATGGAACCTTGAACAAGCACACGTGTAATTCCTATTCCAGGTGGGAGGGGTTGGGAGCAGTTTTCCAAGCTTTTTAAATCCTGGCACAGGTTAGTATACCCTGAACACAATCCAGCATTTTATCAGCTGGGCCAATGGCCATACCCACAATACTTTGTGCCTTCCACACCTAGCCCCTGGCCTCTTACCTCATGTTGTGGGTTGGACATCTAAATAAGACAAGATGCTGTTTTGTGCAGCTATTGCTATGGCTTGGCTGTTACCACAGACTTGATTTGCTTCAAGCTAATGTCTAGCATTTTGTCCCCTGGGGATTGCCCACTTGTTCCAACCAATGTACCAATTGAAAGGTCAGCAAAGCCTAGAGGTCCTCTTCCTTTCTCTGGCCATCAGGCTGTACTCTGCTCGCCTTGTTTGCACAGGTGAGCAGGAAGCAGAGACGTAGCCTGGCTCAGCTCTGCCAGGCTCTGTTACCCCTTTGTATCTGTTATGTGCCTGTGTGTGCCACACCCAGTTGGACTTGTCCTGGCAGCTCCACCAAGTTTTCTGTCTGAACTCTGCTTGCTTCTTTCTTTATCTCTCTTGTAATGGCCATTGGTCTGCTATGTCCTCCTAGTGAGCTACAAACTTGGGCAACCATCAGGAGGCATGGGGTAGGGACCTTAGACTTGCCTTTCTAGTAAACTCTGGGGGATTGCAGTACTGTTGGCCTGAGGTCCGGGCTTTGAGAATTGCAGGACTATCATTTCCAAATGTGATATGTTTGGGAAGTATGGTAAGAAGTCATATTAGCTACCTGTCTAGTGTCTGTGATAAAACCCCAACAATAGCAACTTAAGAAAGAAAGGGGTTACTTGGGCTCACAGTTTGAGGGTGCAGTCTATTATGGTGGGCAAGTTCTAACAACAGGAGTGTGAGAATCCTGGTCACAATGTATCTGTATGCCCTTGTTCAGCTTGGTTTCTTCTTTTTTATTCTGTCTAGGACCCAAGCCTAGGGAATGGTGCTGCCCATTCTTAGGTGGGTCTTCCCACCTCAATTGAATATAATTAAGATAATCATCACAGGTATGCCTGTATATGCTTGTCTCCTCGGTAATTCTAGATTCTGTCCAGTTGGCAATCAATATAACTACCACAGAAGTGTATGTTCCTGAGGCTTACTTCAGACCTATTGAATCAAAATTACCAGAGGTCACGGCATAGTTCTTCCTGCTTGCCTCTCCTTGCCCTGGCCCAGTGCAGGCTGGTGAGCTGTTCCACCATTCCTATTCTCCAGGTTGTGAATACTTGTATTTGTTTGCTTTAAACCCCGTCTCTGGCTTCTTTCCCAGCTTGCTCTGTGTGCATTCACACCTTATTGCTGAGTAGGAACTTTCTGTCAGTTTTGATTCTCTTACAAACATATTCCTTGATTTAGGATGGCAAGATGCCCAGTAAAATGTTAGAGTCAGAAGAAACCACAAATATATTTTTGTGGAGTATTAAAGTTTGGAATAGGGTCTCTATGAGGATCCAGCCATGTTGGCCTTGGATTCATGAGCTTTCCTGCCTTAGCCTCATGAGTATTGCGTTATAGGTGTGGGCTATCCTACTGCTTCAAATAAGTTCTTAGTGTATGTCTTATGCAGTACTTGTGACATAGTTAATTAAAATATTGCTATTTGGGGCTGGGAATCTGGTTTAGTGCTCACTGCACAAGCACGGGAACCTGAGTTTGGCGCCATATAAAATCTGGGCTGGAGTAGTGGCACATGTCTTTAATCCCAGCACTTTGGAAGGCAGAGGCAGGTGGGTCTCTAAATTCAAGGCCAGCCTGGTCTACAGAGGGAGTTCCAGGACAGCCAGAGCCACATGGAGGGACAAGTGTCTCAAAACAAAGTTGGGCATGGTCAATTATGCTTGCCATCCCAATACTGAGAGGTAGAGATAGGAGCCGCCTAGGGTCCAGTTGGTGGGCTAGTCCAGTTGAATCTGCAAGCTCCATATTAAAGTGACATACTCTGATTCAGAAAATGAGGAAGTTAAGGATAACCTTGGTCTCTACATGCATGAACACACTTAAGTACTTAGACCCCCCATCCATACATGCACACACATGAACAACTATCCATAAACATTTATATAAATAAAAATTTATTTGAAGTGAGAAATGTTTATCAGATATCCTATATTTTCTCTTAACAAATATAGCTGCCCTTCTGGCATGCCTCCATTTTGGTTATGGCAGTTTTGACCGAACCTTCAAGAAGGCAGCCTCCCCAAGAAGCAAAGTAAGGTTTGTTCTTCAGCACTTGCTCACTAATGTCTGTACCACACCCATCTGGGTTTAGCCTCCGTCCTGGAGGGTTTGCCCTTGGTCTCCCTTGGTCTCTACCCATCCTTTGTCTCTCTGCCTCTAGCTTGCTCATCTGCCACCTGCTATCCACTCACAGTTACATCTCACCATCTTGGTTGATGGTGAGCTTCTCTAAACTTATACCTGTGGTCTCTTCTCAAATCCAGCTTGTCTGGGTTCATCCCCTGTCTCATGTGGCTAACATCAAGGCCCAGTACACACAAGCCATCAGAGAGTTCCACTCCCAGTAGGGGCCAAGGTCAAGGCCTTATACACTCAAGCCATCAGAGCCTTCTCTCTCTTTTAGGACCAAAATCAAGGTCTACTACATTCAAGCAATCAGACACTTCTACTCTCAACTGGGACCAAGGTTAAGATGTGTTACACTCAAATCATCAGAGACTTCTACCCCAGTTGGTGCTAAGATTAAAGTCCACCAGAGCCTTCCATTCCCAACAGGCCCAAGAGATAGCAGCTCACTGGTTTTATTTATCCATTAATTTCCTCATGCTGCCCATGAGTAACCAGAGTAGACTGAAGTTCATTGTCAGGCTTAAAATGATGCATAGGTATCTAACTGACTAGGCTGTCTTTAGCAGTATGCTTGACAAAAGGAGTTAGAAATCCATCCTTAGTTAGCAAAGGGCAAAGGGCCTACACTTAATTTCTGTCAATTCTACCAATTACAATTCTACCAAGGAAAGGGACGCTTCTTTTAGAGTGTATTTTTTAGTAATATTTTAATTCATTTTGGACAATTTTATATATGTATACAGTGTTTCTTGATCATATCTACCCTTCACTCCTCCTAGATCTCCCTTAACAGGTCCTGTTTCCATGAAGAGGAATCTTCCATGACGCTATCTACTAAGACAGCTTACAATTCTTTGTTTTCCTTTGATATTTGTGTGTCGTGTGTGGGCACAAGAACACATACATGTAAGCCACTTTGGGGTTTGGGAAGCAAAGTAAGAAGCTGACATTGGGGATGGTTGGTTAGTTTACAACTCTAGCATTTGAGATGAACAAAGCATCTGGGTTTGCTGTGGGTGCTGGATCAGAGGCAAAAGTGGGATCACAACAGCCCATCACTGCATCTTCAGTGCCTGGCATTAACAGCAGTTAACATGATCCACTCAGACATCGGGACATCACACAGAGCAGTCAGGGTGCAAGACAGTAGTGCATGCAGTAGAATCCAGGTGTTTAATGGGCAGCCATGGGGATATGTGAATTCCAAGGCTGAAGAGGGAAGCAGTAATCCTGGCTGAAAGCAGTTAGAGGTTAATTAGAGACAAGGTGTTATATAAAGTTGGATGTAAGTGACTGAAAAATATAGGGTTCAAAGGAACAGAGATATGTCCTCCCCTGCCCTCCAGAGGCCTATCTACAGTCCACAGGGAGAGACAGGGAGGGTGGCAGTATTGCTGCTGTTCCTGACTGTACTCCTACTGGGATGTTTTATGGTGTGTGTGTGTGTGTGTGTGTGTGTGTGTGTGTGTATGTGTATGTATACATGCATACACGCAAGCATGCATGCATCTATACTGTCCTTAAAACCCACTATGCAAGTGGCTGTCCTTATAGCCCACCATGAACTTGATTTAATGGTTTAAACATGTTCCTAAGTCATTTGGGGATGAAGCAGCTATGTGGTTAGCGTAGGAGGAGCTGGAGAGTTTGTGGAATACAAATTGTTTTCTGTATGCATCCTTGGAAATTGAGGTTCTGAAGATTGGGGGTGGCTCAGCAACCTGCCTTTTTAAAGAGCTTGCCAGGGAATCAAACTGAGGAACTTTGACAATATCTGAACATAACCGTGGCAGTTAGCTCTCCATTCCCACCCCTGCTTTGAAGAACCCTCTCTGCTGCTTAGAAGACAACAATCATGTGCATCCTGGATGGAGGCCAGCCCTTCAGGCCTTTTCATAGTCTCGGACCCAACTCTTAGGCAGGAAAATATAGTAAGAAACCCTGTGTCACCACATGATTGTGTGTTAAGAATACGCTGTGTAATGAATGGGCCGGAGGGATGGCTCTGCAGATGTGAACATTTTGACTCTTGTAGAGGACCCGGGTTTGGTTCCCAGCTCCCACATGGCAGGTACAGCCATCTGTAACTCCAGCTCCTGGGTGACCATGTCTTTTTCCATAGGTATACAGGCACCAAACATGTACATGGTACACATACATGCATGTAGACAAAATACTCATGTAAAATGAGTAAAATACATAAAGAAAATACCACTATGCAAAGCTAATGGGGAGAGTTCATATCCTATGTATTTAGCAGAGACGCTTTTCACTCCTGATAAGCTCTGAATATCATGATGTTCCCCAAGCAGGAACAAACATGTTCATGACTTACGCATAAGTCCAGGTAGAGGCGGAGAGGCTCCAGTTGCTCTTTTTCCTTCGCACTGGGTTTCTCTTCCTCCTCTCATAAGGCTCCTTGTATGGGCCTTTACCACAGCATCAACTTCATCTGATGGCATGTCAGCTTCTCCAAGCAGCCCAGCTACTCCTTCTTGTTTATCACTGCCGTCCCGGGCAGAGGATGCTCTTGAGATATTCCCACCATCATGTCCAGTGACTCAGAGCTTTGGAGACATTCTCTTTCATTGGAAACTTGGGGTTGCAGGTGTAGAATGGTGAAGCATGCTTGTGGCACATTCGTACACTGCTTCCCAGGATACAGCACATCTCAGTGGAGAAGCCAGCCCCAGTTTGGAGTGTGTGGGAGGATGCAGTAGGACAGGGGAAACAATACCAGCTTGACTGCTTACGTGTCTTTTTCATAAGGTTGGGACGGATTTTGCCCTCCTAGTATATTGTGGGGCAGTGGACAATGCCACCAGACAGAAAACTTGGTAATGCCGAGTAATTCATAAACCTGATACTCTCATATCTGATAGCAGTAGACATTTCATCTACTCCTGACCAGGTGCCTGTCCTGGAACACGTGGCCATGACACCCCATGGAGAGGACTATGGCGATCAGTCACGAAGGGACAACCCCTGAAGCCCTTTCCACATGCAGATGAGGCATCCCTAACGTCTCAGACCAAGCCAACAGAAAGCAACCGCTCCTAGACCCCAACCCATCCCCAAATGTATATGAGATCCTATCCACAAGGAATAAAACACACGCGTCATCTCATCAAAGGCTGTCTGAGAGCATCTGTCTTTAAAGCTGTAACACTTTGAGGAAGAGGATCCTCGCCTGAAGCTTTTGTCACCGGAAGCTGCTCAAGACTACCGCAGTCACTTCCCACTCAATGGCCCTGACCTTGGTTCTTAGCTAACCACCCCCTCCCCAACACCCAAGAAGCAGAGGCATGCAGATCTCTGTGAGTTCAGGACTAGCCTGGTCTTTAAGGACAGTCATGGATACATGGAGAAACCCTGTCTTGAAAAAAAAAGATGTCTGTTTAGAGGTTTTGTTGTCTCATATATTCACTCCGGACCCTCCTGCCTCCACCTCTTAAACACCATCACTCCCAGTTTCATGTAGTGTCAAGGATCAAATCCAGGGCTTCATGAATGCCACACAGCCACCCCACCTGCCACCCCACCTGCCGCCTGAGCTACAAGCCCACCTGACAGGTGTGTGTGTGTTCCTGTGCATTTGATATGGACACACAGACACATGCCCACTATGGTGCATATGTTGGAGTCAGAGCATCCTTGAGCACCAACAGATCTCATTCCTCTTTATTATAGGCATGCTCTCTTCTGTTCACCCTTGGGTAAGAGTCTAGCTGGCCCGTGAGCTTCCAAAACTCCTGTTTCTGACTCCTATCTTGACAAAGGTAAGCTAGAGTGATAGATATGTGTGATGATTTTTGACATGGTTTCTGGAGATTCGAACTCTGGTCCTCATGCTCTTCGCCGCCAGTGCTTCATCTACTGAGCTTTCTCAGCCCCTATAGGTGGATTTTTAAAAAGAAAAGTTGAAGCAAGTGTTTGGAAATACTGTTACTAATGCCATCTCTGCACATTCAAATGACTTAGAAGGAAATGTTCTGAGACTGTCCTACAGTTGAGCCTGGTACCACAAGCCTATGATCCCAGCTATCTGGGAGGCTGAGTCAGGAGGACCAGAAAAGCAGTCAGTCTGGGCTATAGAATGAGTTCAGAGCCAATCTGTGCATCAGAGACTCTCAAACACTAACCAGAGGAGGGGCGGGGACAACCCCTGCAGCTCAGTGCTGGAGAGTTTTGTTTTGTTTTGCTTTGCTTTGTTTCTGCAAAAGTACTGCCCTTGGTTCACTAACTCACAGAGGCATTTTAACAAAAGTCTTTAGAGAATTGCAAGAGAATCATTGTTCTGCTAACTGGCTAGGGACAATTGTGGCTGCCCATTGTTGTAAGGAATCTTTCCAGCTATGATAATCTTTAAATTTAGAAAGGTTAGATGCTTGTAAAACATAGTGAAATCTATTCCATCAAAATGTTCTTCCCCCACAAGAGTACTATTTTGGCAAGAGCCAAATGCTTATTTCATCTGTAACTTATAATTATTATATGGTAATTGTGACTATAAATTGTTTTCCCTTTAAAATTATATCTGTAAATATGTCTCTATATTTATGTGTATATGGGATTTTTGTGGGTGTATGTATGTGGGTGCACATGGAACATGTGCAGGGGTCAGATGTCAACTTGTAGGAGTCAGTTCTCTCTACAACATGTGTTCCTGGAACTGAACTCAGGTCCACAGGCTTGGTAGCAAGCGCCTCTACCCACTGAGCCATCTCACCAGCCCCAATCCTATTTTCATGACCATCTGTCACAAAAATAATACACATAGATATAGATTTATTTATAGATTTCATATTGAAGTACATGTGTTAGGAGTCTTTGCTGGGTGGTACATAGTGGAAAAGTTAGGATCCCAAGACTGAATTCTCATCCCTTTGATGGCAGGCTTGCCTGCGGCTGACTGGAGGGTGGGACTGGTCCAGGTATTTTTGTTATGGCAACAGCATTAGTATCAATTCAGGAAGGACAGCAGCATTGAATCAATGAACATTAGCAGAGCAACAGAGGTAATCACAAAATATCAATAAAACAGGAAACTGAAGTGTTTCTGCTGAATAGTACTAGTAATAGCTAAATTCCCCATGAGCCTTGTGTGCCAAGCAGTGCCCTGGGCCTCCC
>JADRCC010332386.1:0-41531 GCA_019843855.1 Hylomyscus alleni | reverse complement strand
ATGTATGCTGTCAAAAGTGTTTGAACACTTTATGTTCATTTCCCTCCTTTACTTTATCTTACCTTCCTAAATATATTTTTCTATTCCCTAGTTAATTGAACATTATGTTATCAGTACTATTATACCCTTACATCATTTAACTAAGCTCTGAGTTGAAATTTACTAAGGAAATTTCTTAATTCAATACAGTAATCTCAGAGCCTACTACAGTGGTTGACGCATAATACATCTAAGAGTAATCTTTGAAACAATGACTTCTGTTGTGTCAATAATTGTCCAGTTTTATATCTTTGTAGATCTGCTTTTTAAAGTATTTTATTATTTAAATTTGTACATATTTAATATGTGAGGAAAGAGCAACATTTTGTTCTAAAGTTGGCTTGTTATATGTTTAATTTGATATTTCTCCATAAATACTTCTTGTAAAACATTATAGAGACATAAAAGTAAGCAACCTTTAAAATTTGAATGGTGTAATGTGTGTTCAAATCATGATCTATAAAACTGAAAGTAAGTATGGAAAACCATGATATTGAGTAGCAAGTTTAACAAAACTTAGGTTATATTCTGTACAGCCAACAATGTTTCAAAACTCACTAATTCTGAAACTTAACTCTTGAAGGAATTTGACAGACAGACATATTGGTCTTTTTCAAGGACAGGCACTCTAATTATTTGGAGGTAAAGGTTCTGTTAATAGATTTTAAAAATAAAGTGTTGCTATACACAAAAGAAAAGAACTTTGTGTAAAGTATACTGAACATTTTATAAATTATACTAAAAATCAGTTCTATACTCTTGGTTTCCAGAAGGCAAATGGGAAAGTAACATTTGTATTTGTAGGTTTTCATGTGCTCTTGAAGTCATTTAGTCAACTCGATAGATAAAGGCATTGTGAATTAAGTGAAAATCTGTATCACATTCAGTGTGCCTTTGGTTTAAAGTTACATGCCAAGGTATGTCAATGTGACAAATATCTCTTAAAGAAGAAATAAGAAAATCATGCTTCTGAAGTACACCCCAGCAGTCACCAAAGCTGTCTATCTCCCTAACAGAATTTTCCACACCACACAACACCTGACTTCATTGTATCTTATGAAAAGAAGCGAATAAGCAGAGCAGTGTTTGCATGGGTGGCCTGCTCTTTGCTCGTCCTCTACTTTGATTGAGCTCACTGGTCTTTTTTGTTGTTGTCACTGCAGAAGAATAATGGTCATGGACCCTTGACCTCTGGGGTTTGGGATCTGAAACATCTAGCCTGGATTTCTGCAAGTTAAACTTGGAGCCCTCCCCCCCTCTCCTCTTCCTTCTTTCTGACTATGATTATTTCAAACCCACCAAATGGGCACAGGGCAATGCCTCAGTGGTACCACAGCTGAAAACTAGTGCTATAGGCTTCATCGTATCACTCTGGCATCCTTCCTAATTGTATCAGCTTTTTTCTGGTCATGGCTACATCTATTGCATGTGTAGGAATTTAGGCTTGTTATCAACTATGTAGTGTTGTGCTTGCCTGAAAAGTAGATATCATCAGAAGGTGATATATTTGGGGAGGAAGTGAAAATGTATTATATATTATCAAAATCATAATGAAGTACTGTTTCAGATCCCAAATCCCAGAGGTCAAGGGTCCATGGCCAGTAATCAGAAATACTCTTCAGGAAAAAATTCATAATCTTGCCTGTTTGTGTGTTGGTGGGGTGAGAGTGCTCAATACAGTGACTTGGGAATCGCAGACAAGTGCCGTACTATTGAACTATACTGAAAACAGAAACAATCTATTTTATAAAAACTGTTTTAAAGATATAAATTCATGTACTCAGACAATGACCATGATTTTTAAGGTAAACATTAAGCAATAGTTACTATGTCCTAGAAAATGGAAAGATGGGTGAGTAGCAATTACTTTGAAACATTACAATTTATATTCACATGGCAATTCGAGGGTTACATGAGTAGAATTAAGATATTTGAATGAAAACGTTGTGTGTGTCCCATAAATAGACACTTGTTTTTTTATAATTATGAGTGTTGTTTACCAAGGTTAAATATGGAATTGTGGCCCAATGGATGAAGTGTTCTTCAAACCCAATTATTAAAGCAAAATAATAATTTGTGCCTGGCAGATCGACAAAGGACCCTTAAACCAAAGCAGATGTGAAAGGTGTTGCAGATTTCCAGTTGAGGTCTTATGCAAGAACATTAGCTGCTAGCTATGAACCCGAGACTGAGCTCTCATCACCAAATAAGGGGCTCAGCACTTGCCTTGTCAGGTGACCCCAGCGAAAGCTAAGTGAAGGCTGTAAACACGGGTGCCAGGGGTAGAGGCTGTGCTTGGAAATATGAATGCTCCCACAAGCAGCCACATGAGCTTCATGGTTGATATAACTCCCTTGGTTTCCTCATTTGCTACATACAGAACATAGATCTCAAGGATGTATGGATGATACAAAGCCCTGACTGAGCTGCTGAGCTTCTCCCCTTGAACATCCCAAGTACCATTTGCCCCAGAGCCACAGTCCTTTGATGCAAACCTCCAGGAAAGAATTTAGAAATAATAAGACAGATATGCTGTGAGGTATTTTTCTAAAAGAATCCTAAATTCTGAGACAGGTATTACCAAACTTAGTCACTTCAGGAAATGATTGCTCTGACTCAAAACATTAAGATTAAAACATGCCTGAATATGTATGCTGAAGACTATAAAGTGGATGGATAGAGTGGTTGTGGAAGGGATTTATGGACAGGAAAATACAATCAAAATATATTGTATCTTGAGAGGTAATTTTAGAATGATGAAAAGTGTCAAATGGTAAATTTAAAAACCTAAGAACTAAGAACTTTTTCAGACTTGGTGTAGATGAGAAGAATCAACTCTGAGGAGCTCAAATTTCATCCTTTGTCAGAACCATCATATCGTCATAGTATCTCTAGGAACATCACTAAAACTGTAGAGTGGAAAGATTTGCTTTCTCTTCAGAGTAAGATTCTAAAAATAAGTAAAAACGTGGAATAAACAGAGCGAGAATAGAGAAAAGAGAGAGAGAAAAGAAGAGAGAATAGTGAATAGATAGCTGTTCTAGCTCATGCTTGCTCCGTCAAGTGCTGCAGACAGGCAGAGCTGAAATGCTTCCTCTCTAAGCAACGCCCTGGGCTTCAGGAGGAGCGCATTGCAATAAACTTTTCCAGTGCATAACCGATAACCCAAAGCTTCCCAGCTTCCATTGCTCAGCCTACTGCAGCTCTGCCTTCTTATATCTGTTGGCCCTCACATGCTTTTATTTGCCTTTGATTTGTATGCTTTTCTTTGAACATGGGCAAGTTGTTAGTTTGAATAGATTTTGTTCATCATTATGTAATGTTTTCCTCATACATAAAAATAAGAATTTTCTCCATTCAAAATTATGTTGGTTTATGAATTTGCAATTTCAAACACTAATATTAAGCTTTTCAAGAGAAAGATACTATTTTCCTGTACATTATTTATAGAGATATCTCAGTTTCGAATATTTTTATATCTTTATATACATGTTCATGTAACTATTTTTTTCCCTATGGAGTCTTGTTGTATTGTCATCTTTCAATCCTGGTGGAAGCTCTGCAAATGAACACCCCTATTCTACCAATGTGTAGTCCAGTGTTTCTCTAAGTGTTCGAGTCTCACTGAAATCTGGACGATGTGTATGCTGAGCTCCACACTGGGGAATTATAACTCTTGTTTAAACAGTGTCTAAACACCTACCCTCGTATGAGATTCTTTTGGAAGCTCTCTTCACCTGAAGTTATTTTGAGAAGCACATCTTATCTTCAGTAACAAATGCATAACACAGGTGTATTTTTTACTTCTATAGGGTATACTGTAAATATGATTTAATTCTTTACATATTTTAAAGTAAAAGTGATATTACAGAGCACAGCGAAACTGTCCATATTATGCTTGAGTTTTAAAACATTATGGAGATTATGAATGAAAAAGCCTATTGACTAAAACTTATACATTCTGACCATAAATTTTGCCTACCTATAGTTTCAAAATTCACATTTAATGAGTGCATACTTATGTAAATAAGGTACTACAACTCACTTTTGAGTTAGTGAAAAACCTCAGTGCAATTAATAATGAATTTTGAGTTCCTTATTATTTTCTTCAAGTTGATTTCTTTTTAGACTAGGAACATTTCCTTCAAGTATTGGTAAATATCAAGAATTCGCATCTATACTCAGAACTATTTTCTAATAGGTATGAATGTTTATAAGTATATGAAATCAGGTTTTAAGAACATTTCTTGAGTAGAGATTTATATCAGGAGATGACTACTAACTAAAGTTACCAACCTTGGGGTGGTGGACAGCTCATTGGCAGAGACCCAAGGGTAGTAATCTAACATGCAAAATGACCCAGGTGCAGTTCTCAGTTTCAAAGCCACAAAGTAACCCTGGCCTTCAATGCCTGATACAAATAGATTTTTTTTTTAATATAGATACTTCTAAGATAGCCTGAATAAATTAACCAGGATTAATGCAATTTAGGCCTTTCTTGGGTTTCTGGGTTGTGGAATGGGTTTTTCTCAACGGAAAAAAACCACAGATAGACATGTGCGTGCGCGCGCACGCGCGCACACACACACACACACACACACACACACACACACACACACACACATCCACAACACCGAAACCTTGCCCTTTCCCTTCTCTTTGTCTAAAAATTCCTTCAGAAATTTTTATCTCAAAGAATTAATAACTTATGACTCATGAACTGTCCTGAAATTTAAATCCCCTGTGTCGTTAATGTAGCACCTATATTGCTTGAAGCATTTACCAACTTTTCTAAGAAGTGCTGTTTATGGCAAGGATATGAACCTGGTAGAGAAATATACATATAGAAAGAAGGAAAATGAAATCATAATATCTTCCATTACAAGAGCAATGGGTGAAAAGGAGGAAGTGGAAGCGCAGAGATTTTCTCCTCAACTCCAGTTGGTGGAGAAGTTGTGAGGTGAGGGTCACCAAGGTGATAGAGTCCTCTACTTCCTGGTGGCGAGTGGTGGTTAGGATGAAATAAGAGGGAGGAAGAAGGGAAGGACACAGGCTGGAGATGATGTTCACTTTTACTTGAAATTCAATCCCAAGGGTAGTGCTTTTCCATGCTGCGAAGGAGGAATGGAATGACCACTTGGATTGATAACACCTTGAACTTCAGCCATGGCTGGTGATGCAAGGGCTGAATCGCCCCTTGTTCCCACCACGCTTGGGACTCAGTCAGATAAAGGGTCAGATACAAATTCTCTTCATCAGTACAGTTAGGTTCAGTTGAGTTTTTGCTGGGAACAGAAGTTCCAGAAAGATAATAAGAGAAGGCTGTAACATTTTTTATAGAAAAAAAAATTACATTCACAATGTCCCTTTGTTTATTAATCCCTTAAACACTAAGCCCGAGGAACAAAGAGTATTTTCAGAGTAAATTCCTCTTCTTACCAGCTTTCCCCATCACTTGGTTGCTTTTCCCCACCACTTTTGCAAGCCCCATGCAGGGCCATGAGGACAGCTTTGATTCTGTGCATCCAGGCAGTACCACCCTCTCTGCTTTTACTAATCCTCCCTGACCCAGGGTTATCATTTCACTAGTTGATTATTAATGGATCTTTCTTGTCCTTTTTGTTCTTGTGTGGGGGTATTTTCATGTCTCAAAATTAAAAATGCTTCCCTTGCTCTTTAAAAGAAAATGATGGATAAAATCATCAAATATCCCAAAGTACAAGTTTGAAAAGTTCAGTTTAAGATTCAGTGCTCTGTCTAAGTCATCATAATCCTGACACTTTTATATAATTGCAACAATTGAAATTTCCCTGAACATTTATGGTGATCTTATTAAGAAATAATAAAAATGAGCTTGTTAAGAGATGATAAAAATAATTTTAAAAAACAAATTTAATTAACTACTCTCAATTTAATTTTTTTGCTCTCTAATAGAAGGCCATAAAAACTGTATTATCTGACTACAGTCCAGACATCCCTCTCCTACATGTGCCCTCTCCTAAGAAGTAAGGAATAGATTCACAAACTTATCTTGTACATACGTGCATGATAATGACACTCCTAAGTGCACAACAAACTTAAGTAGAATTTAACAAGATTGATTGGAGATTTGTTTGGTTTTGTTGTTGTTGTTGTCTTGTTTTGTTTTCTCAAGACTTTTATGTTGAAGTAAAATTTAACACAATCAAAAATGGCTGTAGTCCTGACTCAAAGTAGTATTTAGCATCTCACAGAAGGTAAACCGTCCAACTGTTGCCTTCTGTGTCCACTATGGTGGCTGCCTTATAGCGAAGAACAGGAAATTGGCAAGTGAGGTTTCTTAGGGGTCAGGCTTGCCTTTCTTTGAATGTGGACACCCTATTGAAATTCCTGTGCTCCAGCCATCTTCATCTGTACCAGGAGAAATGTATCTCTCACCTGAGAGTAGCCAGTCATCACAGTTTACCAAGAACAGCCACACCTAGCTGTACCAATTGTTGAAAAATCCTTATGACCAACTCTGTCTCCCATACACTTGAAAATGTGATATGTTCTATTGAGGATAATATATATACATTCTTTACTTGCACGTTAATATACTGATTAAATGACATGATTCGTAAGCAGGGAGACACAGAATTATTGTTAATAAATTGTGGTGATTACATGGTACGTTTGCTATAATTCCAGTGCAAAGAAATGTAAGTTACACAGGAAGTTCTGGAGTCACAAACCACTGTAGCAGACGTAACTGACAATGGAAAAACGTGAGCACCACATCGGGAGGCATTCGAAGTATCTACAGACCATCTGATAATGTCTTACATCTATCTACATGTACAACCCCTGTGCTCTGTCAGGGAGCCCGCATTCCAAACATTGCAAAGCACTACAGTGATAGAATGTGAAAATAGGAAATGATATTATGGGTAGAAAATATGTACTATGCTTCCCTTGATAGTCCAAACACATATTTTAGGTAAATGGCATGCTATGTTCCAGGCATTGCTTAGCTGGTTTTAACTGTTGGACAAAATATTTATTGTCTAGATGAGTGTTAATAATTTTTTATCAGTAAAAAAACAGAATGCAATGGATAGCCACCTTCTCTTCAGCTGATAAGTATGAGTATAAATCATCGGACTTTACAATAGCAATGCTAGTGTACTTAAGAACTGGGTGCATATGAAACTTCACTGGAAGTTGAGAGTATCCTGTCTGAATGTGTTGAAAATACTCAATTTGATGGATATGATCACTCATAGTCTAATTTGCCTTAAACATACTCAGAATACTCAAACTATAATTTGGAAAAATCGTATGACTCAAATCCTACTTTAAAACTATGTGCAGAGTTGGCCACTTAACCTCATGATCATGTGACAGACCAGGAGCTGCACTACTATGCCACATATCCATAGCTAGAATTCAAAATACAAAGCACTCATTTTACTGAGTGTTCATGGCTTTCATAGCATTAAAATCTGAAGAAATGTGTGAACTACGAGATATGAGGAACTATCTAGGTTGAAACACACTAGGTGTTTTCCACACAGGTGCTCTCAGCCATTGTTAAAGCTAAAACGTTGGACTAACCCAGAGCTGACATTTAAGAGGTTCACTTCTAGCTCAGTACAGGTCCAGTTATAAGCCAGGGCTGTAGGCTTTCTCAGGGGAGATACTACCCCATCTCTGAACATCATCTCTTGAAAGTGGCAATGGAAAATGGCTGTTTTCTAGAGGATGGTCATAAGAAGGGATATAAACTCTCCCTTTTTATACACACTAATAATCTACTTTTTTCAAGTTCATGTCAGGTCTGCTCCAATAGTCACCTCAGCAAAAGACAGATGGAAAGTCTTGAAGGCTTTTTGTTGTTTGAGTACAGAGCATTTTGTTTGGGCTGATATAATGTTGCATGATAATAAGAGAGCCAAGAGCGTATTCTTTTTAATCTCAAAAAGCCTTTCTAAAAGGAGAAATGTGTTCCTTCAGGATTTTGCTTTGTAATTTCTAAGTTATTATCAGAGTATATGAGGGAGAGAAAAATAATTTCATCAAGATACACTTAAGTTTTTATTATAGACAATATTGCATTATTTTTCACTGACAGGATATCAGAAACAAGTTTACTCTCTGATATTTTATTTGTTTGTTTTAATCTGTTTTATTGCCCCGAATGTATTTGTGAGTAGCAAATGGCAGGAGATAGTGTACAGAAGGATAAAATAAAGCATTTTAACCCATGAACAGGTCATAAACAAACTCTCCTGTAAAACGATGCTGTGGTGAACTGGTACAGGAGAGAGTCTTGCCTCTCCATGGGAACTTCTGGCAGACATCCCGTCAGGGGCTCTGACGAAGGAGATCATCTACTGCCAAAATAATCTGTCTAGGTCTGGTAGTGGCTGTGTAAAGAAATACTCCAGTCTGGCAACATAATCCATTGTGCTTGCATGAGCTGGTCTGGAAGCTCTAGAGGAGAGTGGTAAACAGAGGCATTCTAGGCTTCAAGGGTGTGAAAAAGCAAGCCATGCCAACCAAATGTGGGCGGAGGTCCCCTTCTGCCTTATGTTTTCTCTATGCACCATAATTTCACCTATCTCCACACCATGAAAAAGATCTTCTGTATCATGGGTTTAGATACTTTGATGGATGAATTTTCACAGTTCTGTCTTTATCATACATGTCTCGCAGAAATGAAATTCTAATCAGTATTTTCACCAACTCTTCTTGTTTCACCTATATCCTCACATCTGTTTATCTTCCTTCTTCGAGTATCTCTCCTGGAAAGGTGGAATAATTTCTACGACAGTTAATAGCACCCACCATTATGAAAATGCATTTTATTATTCATGAGAAAGAGGTTGTAATATGATATTATACAGTTTACTCATTTAAAAAAGGAAATACTAAGACTTTAAAATCAAGGAAAATATTTTTTTCAGCCATGGTAATTTTTATATATCTTCCAGGCAAAAGTATCAAATGCAATTAATTTCAGCAGTTATGAAAAGCTAGGTTTTAATAACTTTTGTGGTGTGAAATTCTAAGTGGAAAAAATCTCCTTATAAGTGGTATACAACGAAGGTCAAGTAAATAATCTTGGATATTTTTTCCTAAAGATCAGTAAAAAAAAAATTAGTGTAGAATCTTCTAGAATATAGAAGATTAAGCAATTATCCACTCATGGTAGAATTAGGTAGATACACTGAAGCTAAATTTAGAAGCTTAGCTGCAAAATAATGTTACAAATGACATTCCAAAGCTGGATTAAAGGGCAGTAGTATCTGCTGTATTAAGAAATGTGTTGCTGCGAAGCACGATGATTGGAGGGTGTTGAAGTGGGCTTCTGAGTGAACTTATCAACTACTGTGGAAAAGACTGCTTTTAGTTCCAAGGGAGAACTTCCAGACTTAGAAAAAGACAGACCTCCTTGATCTACATTCTACAACATAAGCTGTCATCAACAGACTCACCCTACATTGAAAACTGAATGCAAGTATGGCATGTAAAATGACAATCTTGTATGGAGGGCACGATGGCATAAATTATGAAAAGGGAAGAAACACTAAATGAGAAATGAATTCGTGAAGAGGATGCAGAAAAGAAAACTAAGTTTCGGGAAAAATTTGGACTTCACTGCATTATGTCTCTTTCTAAATATATTTCAGAGAAATAAAAATCTTAATACTTTGAAGAATAAAAACATCATTAACTATAAGAACAGAGGGGGTTGAGAATTTATTTTAGTCTAAAGGAGGAACTGAATGTTTCCACAGACATGCTAAAGGCATGAATTATTTGGCAGAGTAGAACAGGGTGCCTGCCCACTGACATGACTGAGCTTGCTTTTATTCATTGTCTATGTAGTCCTGAAGGCAGCAGAACTATCATACAAAATTAACTTATGAATAGGCTTTTGGGATTGCTACAGTGTAAATAAGGGAGTAACTTAGGAAACTTCCCATTCTTTGTATGTAGAACATTTTATTCATGGATACATAATTTTGTCGATAGTAGCTTACCTAGACTTGCATAACTGATAGTGTCAGTTATGCAAGTCTAGGTAAGGGGAGCATATCTTCAGAAAATGGATGGTAGTTTGGTAAGATTACCAACTCCAAACTGCAGAAATTCTGGCTTGTATTTTGGATGACTGCATTTTAAGTTTTTTATTGCCTTCAGATTTTACTTTCACTGTGTGCTGCATAATTGAAACAAAGACCCTAAGACACTTACCCTTCACCAGAGACCATCTGAGAGCAGTCTATACTGCTTCGACGTTAAATTTCCTACCTGGTAAATGAAAACTGCCACACAGCCCTGAGGCTTGTGATAAATAGCTCTTTCTGTTCTCTTTTCCTTTCTTATCTCTCAAATAGAACAGAGAATAAGTCTTTACCAAGGTCAGTTTAAGTAATGTTCATTAAACACACATAATCAGTCATTCTCTTAAAGTATTAGAGACTTTCTAAAATAAATGTAGTAACATTTTAAGATGTACCCACAGGTATGGATAAGTGAATCTCTTTTGCCTAATATAGACTCGATGAGACCCGCTCAGGGTATAGGAGTTCTACAGGAGTGTGCTGCGATGTTGAGAGCTCAGAATGGGTTTGCACAGCCCTTCAAGAATGTTCAAGTCATATATACTAGTGCTACAAAGACATCCTTTCCATTTCTCCTTCAGTGTTTTGTTATTAGATGACTTTGAAAATGTATGACTAGTTTGAGGATGATGAACACACTGGCCACAATATGAGTATGATGTCAGTAAATACAGTGCTCAGATAGATGCAATACAAATGTGTCTGTTCTGTTGTAATCTGTTGACTTTAACCTAGGAGGCCTAACATGAGAGATGGATAATATCAGTATCCTTACTTTATCAATAAGCAAATTAGGCTCCAGAGACCAGAGTAACTACTAGTTACTAGACCTTATAAGATGATAATAAAGTAAGCGCTATTTCATATGGAGTCTTTCACAGCAATGTGGGGGAACCATTTTGTCCATTAGTGTTATTGGTAACTTTTAGAGGAAAATTTGCCAGATGGGCCTTTGGAAACAGAGCTGAGGGTCTTAGGATAATATAAACATGAAATACTGTGAAAGGAAAACAGTTTTGAAGCTCAAATAATTGATCACATCTTGAACTTTTTCAATGGCTGTTCTATGTAGAGTTTTATGAACAAGCCTGGGGGAAAAGCCTGTCAATACAGGAGTTTGCACTGTCTACAGAGCTTCTGGAACTGCCCTGTTTCCATCTCACACGTTGTCAAGACTCTAGCTAGCTTCCTTAGGGAAGGAGGAAAATTAGCAGCTGTAGATTATCACTGATCTTTATGAGTTTTAATGGATCTTGGTTTCAAATATGCTGCACTGTTAGCACTACTCACAAATGTATACTTGGAATACACATTCTAATGGTTAGGTATGGACACCAGTTCTGCCTCAACTCGCATATGTAAAAGAAATTTTAGACAACGTCCAGAAATAATTGAAGATTGTCAGATATGACTGTGTTAGAGGATATTATCAGCATGGTTTCTTTGCATGAGGTGTTGCATGGTTCTCCTTAAAAAGATAGCCCTGATTTCTGAATCTCATTAAGAAAACAACCTTGGGAGAACCTAAGCCGACTTTGGGAGTGGCCTTGATCCTCAAGCTAGATTGATAAGGTCAATAAATCCTGTAAGTAACTCCTTGTGAAAAGAACCATTTTTATCCCTAAGAAATTTTTAATTTGCATATCTCATTTGCATTGAAATACGAAAAATCAAAGTTACCTCAGGGACAGTGATGGTAGCCAAGCCCCTTGACTGAGGATGAACTCACCTTCCACAAAGACCTAGGGACCTTGATTCCCCCAGATACCTGCACTCTGCAAGACCAAATTAGTAAGATTGTTGTGGTGGTTAGACAAGACACTGCTTGTCAAATAATAGAATATATAGGTATTTTGTATGGATAGATTTCTGGTACAAATTGTGTTGTGTGAGTGGAAGACCAAAAGGCAAATGGGATAAAAATCAAGGGAATTGTTTCTATTTTTATTATTTGCTTTTATTTTGATAATAAGAATTATTTTTGTAAAAATGTTGTGGGATTAAATTCATTTGTATGATAGACTACACCATAGTAAAGATAAGACATGGTTACACCAGTTTTTACTAAGAACAATTAGTACTTAAACGACTCAGGATTAATATTTTAAAGCCCAAACAGTACAACAATACTTTATTTAAAACTGAAACTCCCATCTTGATGTGGCGACCCCCAGCTATGATAGACAGCTACAAGAATGTGGTCCTTCACACTTACTTCCTTACTCTGTTAGCTCCACAGTCCCAGCAGACAGGTATTATTAGAACCATCTTTCAGGTAGGGATGCTGAAGCGCTCACAGTTTAAATAACTTGGCGAAGTCAGCATTGCTAGCCCAATGCAGAGCCAAGATCTGAGGAGAGATCTGCTGTCCAGAGCCAGACTTTGTTCCAGGAAAATGGATTAAATTAGCAACAAAAGCCATTTATCTGTATGTTTTCTGAGTAAGTTGATTTTAAACTTGGATCGTCTAAAATGTAATTTTCTGTGATGTTTTAAAAATACGGCCTTTGTTATTTTTCATGTTAATTATTGCTGAAGTAACAAAGCTTGCAGTGTACTTTAATTTGGGGAAGTACAATGTGTTCAACTGCGATGAGAACAAACCAGAAGCAAATACCTGACTGGAACTCCATCTGCCAGTTCTTCAGTCTGTATGGCAAAATGGCTGTCTAGAATCAATCACATTAAATCCAGCTAGATGGTGAGCAGACAGTCCTTCCCCTCATCTCAGCTATTAAATCCAGCTAGTTTGATTAATAAAATAGGTTTTCCTTTTAAGGCTCATGGATTAAAATGGCTATAAATAAATGGAATAAACCATTTCCATATATTAAAAGTATTACCTTGATTCATTAATATTCAGGTTCAATGTAATATTTCTGACTCTTGCTGTGTCTTCTTTTACAAACACTTATTTCACCACTTTTGAATGTGCTTCATTCCCTTTTGTACGTTGAAAATTAAAGGGACAGTCATGGCTAATGTTTACACAATGAAGGCAGAAGCATTTTGTAAAATAAACTTTGAGTCCTACTTTCTGACTCTCTCCTTGAAGCACATGAAAAAAATGATAAATATTATGTTTTCAGATCAAAAACAAAGAAGTGTAGCACTGAAATCTTTTTGTGGGACGCTAGGTGATACATTCTCAGATATTATTCTGAAAATGAGAAAAATCAAATGGTTTTCCAGTGTAGCATGAAGATAAAGGAACGTATATGATTTAAATCCAGAGGGAACATACCTGGTTATTCTGTGGACCCTTTGTTATTCTCTTGAAAATAATCAAAAGGCAGTGAAGCACATTCCCCTCAAGTGAACCGTGGCCTTGCTGTAACTGAGGGGTTTTATGTTCTAGACTGTCAGGAGAGACAAAGAGAAGACAGCATGGAAGCAGAACAGGGCTCTGCATGGAAGTCTGACCAATGTCTTTAAAACAAAATGAACTTGTTCTCTGTAGCTCTCCAAATTTGTGTCTTGTTTAAAAGCCAAGTCCAATAACTTGACTAAACAATGAGTCACATTGAACAAAATAATATTTAGATAAAATGGCTTGTCACTTTAGGACAAATATCTCCATATCTCTTTGTTCATAATGTCTGACACTTTAAATTTGAGATGGTGGAATACGCAGTTTATTACATATTTTCCCGTACTCAAGATAAAAATGATCTTTAAAAGGCATCAAATGAAACAGTATTTCAAGAAGTCACAGTCGTTGGGGGCACCGGGTTGTTCAGAGCTGAGTAATGTAACTTATTCAAAAACTGGGTGGTCCTATTTTGAAGGAATTAGAGATAGAGGATTTTTGGCAGTGAGTAGCATATTTCCAGTTAGTAATTTGCATCTCCTTCTTCATGAACTTTAGTCATGTTTTTTAGGTACCATACAAGTGAAACCTCCTTGAGGTTGTATATGCACCACAGTAGTTTTTTAGAAAGCTCACACACCCTGATCTTAACCAGGGAGTAATTACACGTATATGGACTTACAAAACACTGAGAGATGTATCAATACTCCTCATTTTCAGGTGAATGAATCATTAAGAAAATTATTCATAGGCCAATATTTCCCAGATCCTTTCTATGTGTATTTTATCTCTGGAAACATGCAACAATCCTGGCATACACACACTCTCTCTTCTTTATGCTCTTAGTATTTCATTAAAAACAATCTCATACAATGTTGTCACTAGCTAAGACTGCCATTCCAAAACATCATCTATGATTACTTTGCATCTTCTCAGGCTTTTTGTTGCTATCTCTAGTGGTGTGGGAACAACCTAGCAACCCGAGTTTGGAACTTATTTAAGAGTTTTCATCTTTAAAGGCTGTTTGTTTTCAAGGAATTTGTATCTTTCCTTTGCATGTTGATGGGTACATGCTTCCACCCAGAACATTCAATCCAAATTGCCTTTGTTAATCCCAAACAGCCCAAACCATCTTTTGACTCTTCCTCAGCAGGTCTAGTTTTCTATGCAAGCTCTGTATGTTCTCTTGAAAATGCCTTTCACTTCATTGTCTCTATTTGTCTTCAGGTCATTGTTTGCTAGACACTTCTTGAGCCCTAATAAAAGGCAGCTAACCTTGGCTTTAACCATTTTTGTCCTTTACTATATTTTATGCATTTAATACACTGAGCCTTATTATTGAGAATGGCTCAGCTAATATTTGGTGAATTAAAAAAAGGGCAAGTATTCCTTTCTGTATAATTTGGAAGTCTTAGACTTTTTTCTCTAGTATTAAAAGGTTAATTTGTTCATTGCACATGTGTGCATGCACATGTGCATGTGTGTGTGTGTGTGTGCAAAAGCACACATGTGCATGCACACATGTATGTATCTATCTCCAGATGACCTTCTTTGAAGGTACCAAGATTTTCTTTCTCTTTGTTTTGTTTGGGGTTTTTGTTTGTCTGTTTGTTTTGTAACAATTCATTGACTGAAATATCGTTTGTTGAAAGGTGAAATGGATATGCTTCAAATAATAATTTATAAAGTAGATCCAAATTCGTTATGTATAAATGTAGTCTTTTCGTGTAGAGAGACTCATGGTTAGAAGTCCTGAAGATGTTCAGAAGTCAGCTGTACAGACCTCACCCATCAGTGAGATCTCTTACTTTCATTGCTATGAATTCTATTCCCTAGAAGTTCCACTCAAAAGTTACCACATGTCCTATGAGGTCCTTCATAAAGGAAAACAAGCAAATATGGGAAATGTGGAATAGACAAATGATAAATGTCACTGTAAGAATCATTGCTGATGCTCTTATAGTGGGAGGAGGTAGGGAACAGATTCATGTTTCTTTTCTAGGAATTTGCTCCACAGAAACCCAGGTCTAGTCCTCAGTCTTGCCCAATGCGCACACACTGCTTAATATATATATATATGTATATATATATATATAATACTGTCATTACGTTGGTCCAACCACTCAAAGTCTTTGAGTATTAATGTTTTACATTATTCCTTTTCTGATCTTATTTGAAATTGTTAATTAATTCCTTCAAAATCAATGGGATGGCTGAGCAGTGGTAGTACATGCCTTTAATCCCAGCACTAGTGAGGCAGAGGCAGCGGATTTCTGAGTTTGTGGCCAGCCTGGTCTACAGAGTGAGTTCCAGGACAGCCAGGACTACACAGAGAAATCCTGTCTAGAAAAGCAAAACAAAACAAAAAAAAAAATCCAACAGCATGAAAAAATATTCTACAACTCTTTAAAACTGTATGTAAAAAAGATATAATAAGAAAATAGTATATTTAATAGATGTCTAATCATTAAAGCAGTTTCTTTTTTATTGGATATTTTATTTATTTACATTTCAATTGTTATCTCCTTTCCTGGTTTCCCCTCTGCACATCCCCTATCCTATTCCATCCCCACTCCCCCTACTTCTATGAAGGCGCGCCCCCACCCACTGTAAAGTAGTTTCTAGTAATCTCTTTGTCTTTGAAATCATGCTTCTTCTGCTACACGAGGTACCTTGGGACCACTGTTGTTGAACACCTTGCTCCAGTGCATCCTTATCAGAGGTGTTCAGAACACTAGAGCACAGCTGTCAGGGAAATGTGCTTACTGTTTCACAAGTTTGGTTCTGTATTCTTGTCTCAAATGGTAATGCTGAAACAGGAATCTACTGAGCAGAGAGCAGAGTGAGCATGGATTCTCAGTGCATCTATGCTATCCTCCTACAGTTTAGGAATAGGGTCAGATTTGAGTCTCTCTTCCAGAAATTACTTCCTTTCATTTCAGAGGCTTGGAAGGCATCTGAGAACTGACTCTTCCTTACCTCAAGTGAACTTGACCATTAACTCCCCAACAAGGATCCTATAGTTTGGGCCCAGACCTTCTAAGTGATCTTAGAAGAAAAATCAGAAGTTAAGATTTCTTATTGATCCTCAGGTGAGACAGTCACTGTATGGCCTTTCCTTCACTTTTTGCTCCAAATTTGGTTTTTGTATCTCCTCCCATGAGTATTTTCATCCCCCTTCTAACAAGGACTGAAGTATCCACTCTGTAGTCTTCCTTCTTCTTGAGCTTCATGTGGTCTGTGAATTGTATCTTGGGTATTCTGAACTTCTGGGCTAGTATCCACTTATCAATGAGTATATACCATGTGTGTTGTTTGTGATTGTGTTACCTCATTCAAGATGATGTTTTCTAGTTCCATCCATTTGCCTAAGAACTTCATGAATTCATTGTTTTGAGCAGCTGAGTAGTACTCCATTGTGTAAATGTACCACATTTTCTGTACCCATTCCTCTGTTGAAGGACATTTTGGGGATCTTTCCAGTTTCTGGCTGTTATAAATAAGGCTGCTATGAACATAGTAGAGCATGTGTCCTTGTTATATGTTGGTGTATCTTTTGGGTATAAGCCCAGCAGTGGTAAAGTTGGGTCTTTAGTTAATAATATGCCCACTTTTCTGAGGAACAGCCAGACTGATTTCCAGAGTGGTTGTACCAGCTTGCAATTCCACCAACAATGGAGGTACATTCCTCTTTCTCCACATCCTTGCCAGCATCTCCTGTCACCTGAGTTTTTGATCTTAGCCATTCTGACTGTTGTGAAGTGAAAATTCAGGGTTGTTTTGATTTGTATTTCTCTGATGACTAAGGATGTTGAACATTTCTTCACATGCTTCTCAGCCATTCAAGATTCCTCCATTGAGAATTCTTTGTTTAGCTCTGCACCCCATATAGTTACCAAGCCCAGACACTATTGTGGATGCCAACAAATGCTTGCTGATAGGAGCCTTATATAGGTGTCTCCTAGGAGGCTCTGCCAGTGCCTGACTAATACAGAAGTGGATGCTTGCAATCATCCATTGGACTGAGCACAGGGTCCCCAATGGAGAAGCTAGAGAAAGGACCCAAAGAGTTGAAGGGGTTTTCAGTCCCATAGGAGGAACAACAATATGAACTAACCAGTACCCCTAGAGTTCCCAGGGACTAAACCACCAACCAAAGAGAATACAAGGAGTGATTAAAGGCTTCAGCAACATATGTAGCAGAGGATGGCCTTGTGGGACATCAAAGAGAGGAAAGGCCCTTGTTCTTGTGAAGGCTTGATGCCCCAGTGTAGGGAAATGTCAGGACAGGGAAACAGGAGTGGGTGGGTTACTGAACAGGATGAGGGAGGATGGATTTCAGAAGGGAAATGAGGAAAGAGGATAAAGTTTGAAATGTCAATAAAGAAAATATCTAATAAAAATAAAAATTACAAAAAAGATTTCTTATTGAATTGAAGCACTCATCAGATATGCAACATGAATTTGATAGAAAAACAAAAAGTCTTGTTCTTTGGTATAGCTTCATTTATCTTGAAGAGAATATACAGTTTTAATGATGTAACTATATTTCTAAGAAAAGGTTTTAGAAATATTTCTTATTCCTTTAAGATTCATAAAAAATATAAAAAGTATATCAGACTTAGGGATATTCCATAATTATATAAATAAATATTTGTAATGGGAGATAGTTGCAATCAATATACAAGTAATTGTTTTCATAAGTATTTTACTGCTGTTGGAAACATAGGAGCGCATTCTAGTTTTTAATTCCTTAGCTTGTTTTGTCCATGTTATGACAAAAAATTGAAGGAAAGAGAAATAGTGCAATTTATACGTGGAGTAGAAATATGCCATTGTCACAGGAAAGACATGGCAGCAGGAGTAGTCACAACTCACCCACAGCTGGAAAGCAGAATAATGGATGCTTCTGTGTAGCTTGCTTTCTGCTCATTCAATAGGGACACACAGCTCTAGTGAGCCACTGCCTCATTGTTGTGGATTTAGTTTATTGCTTACATTATGTCAGGTGGATTTCCAAATTAGATGGGAATTCATACATCTACATGTAAGACACCATGGGTCTCTTGTCTCTAATTGGTAAGCAAAGTTGCTGGCGGCCAATGGCTGGGCAGGCAGACAGAGTCAGGACTCTAGATTTCCTGGACAAGGGAACCAAGGGAAGAAGAAGGATTGAGTATGGCTGTGCCAGGGAAGCAGGAGGATTCGACAAGAGAGCTACAGAAGACAGACTAACGGTCATCTAAGAGCTGAGGAAGAGCAGACCCAAGGGCCCCTCCCCTCCCCCCCCCCGAATTGGGTCTTGGGTAGCAAAGATGGAACATAGATTTTAGTAAGTAATAATTCAGGGGTATTAGAAGAGAGGCACTAGCATCATGAAAGTTTGGGAGTGAGGGGCCCTGCCATTGAGCTGCTTAGGGCGTATTAAAAATAAGGCTGCACGTGTGTGTCTTTCAAGAATCCAGAGCATTTTGGAGGGTGGCAAGGAACTCACATCACCTCAGGCAGGGTGATTTGAGTAGTGATATTAATTAATACAACACCACATGTACTGCAAGGCAGCCCACCTCAATGAACCTAATCTAGATAATCCCTCCTAGAACTATCCAGAGGCTAACCTCGTCTGTATAAATCCTCACAGTCATCTAAGGGCCTGGTCTTCTACAGGACTCGAGATTGTGGCCAGTAGAGAACATCAACCATCCAACTAAGTGACAACATCCTATTTTAAGTTTTCTAGATGCTGCTTTGAAGGCACAGAAGCCGTGTGTGTGAGAGACAGAGAGGATGGGGGAGGGAGCGAGAGAGACAGAGATCTGTGAAAGCCCTGCATGGACATAATATGAATTAGAAATTCAGCACTGCGAGGTTAACTCTTTTCATATTCTGTTACGCAGACATTTTGCAACAACTTATGTAATAAAAGCCTTATTTTTCTAAAGTGTGGTGGTACTTTCTTATTTTTACAGAAAAATGACCAAAGTTTTAGATTACAGACATTAAAAATACCATAAACTGATTAGCAGAAAAATACAACATGAATGGAAAAATACTTTTGTCTCATATTTAGAATCTTGAATCAAAAAAAAAAAAACAAAGTATAATTTAGAAATCGGGTCTATGTCATCTTCTGGCTTTCGTACTTGTCATTCTGAACCTTTGCAAAAATTCTACAAGAGGGGAAAAGCTCAAAGGAAAATATGAAAATATCAACAACAGAAGACCTGTCTGGATCTGAAACTGCAAGTCATTTTTAACAACTCAGCCCCAATTAAATTACATTCAAATCCTTATTTGAGATATGCATACAGTTAGAAAATAGCAGGAAGAATCTTGTGATCCAGAAGAATACTGTATTTCACGGGCTTGAGGCACATAAATGTAAGGCACGTTTACAGATGGGGAAAAAAGGCCAGAAATTACACTAGTAGCAATGACTGGGTTTTTTACTGAAGTAATCTAGCTAACTCACAGCAGGCTTTGAAGGCCATGTTAAAATGTTGGACTTGTTTCCAAATGTAATCGAATGCTATTTGAGAAAAATTATTAAGTGGGAGCTTTAAAGTAAAGTGAGCATACAACTTGCCATCTAGACCGTGAGTGTTTGGAGAATCAAAGGGGGCATTATTGGCAATTAGGTTGGAAAAACAGGCACAGACTGGGTCTGTCTGTGGCAAACCAGAGTGAGACTCGTTTTTCATAAAGGCCCCTGTATGTTTGTTAATCTTCTCCCTTATGCAATGCCTGGGAAATCCATTTTGCGTCACAGTTGCCTTTCCCTGGCCAGACTCACTGAATAGAGCTGTTTCGCTTGGTCCTTTTTTTCATCCATATGCTACTTTAGCTCCTTTGCAGTAATCTCATTCATCCATCAATAAGCAGAAGAAAGAACTTTTTATCTTCTGCATGAAACATGCATGATCATACTCTCTGTACCAAGCCTCCAGGCCCTGGCATAGATTAAGAATAGCACCACTAAGCTGTGACAGTCTTGAGTGCCAGTTGCTTGCAGTGTGGTCTTTGCGTTTTCCAAAGGGGCAAAGAAAATTCAAGACACTGAAGCATTTACATTGCTTCTTTAATTCTGCATAGACTGGTGTTCGGGGCAAGAACATACTAGAACTCTAAGGGTGCTTTGTCTTTGTGTTTAGAAAAATGGGGATGAGGCTATCTGGTTCTGCTCACAAATTAAAAACTATCTTTCCTTTGCAAATACTCCAGTCTTGTGACCTGGTTTAAGATGACCAGAGAAATTCACTGGATGTTAAGGGTTTGAGGGAGGTCCTAGGGCTGGATACAGAAGCCTTGAATAGAAATGGAGTGAGCTGAGTGTTTAAAGCCACATTCCTTGCTCTACTGATGAGCCCACATGTGGCTGCTATTTGGGGCTGTTAATTTTGAGCAAATGTGATTTTAACAACCCGCCTGCTGCTCTCTGTTTACATTAGGAATTAAGAACTATAATTTTACTGAGTTGCTCTTTCAACTCCTTATCTACTGTTTCTTTTCCTGAAGGGACAGGTAAAATTCAGTTTCTAACCCAGCTTTAAAACAGTGAGCCTCAAGGAGCCTTCTCTACTTAAAAATCTTTTTCTAAGACAAGATATCCAGAAGAGGAAATTATCCTGTCGAAATCACTCTCTCTGAAGTGAGAAGCCCCAAAAGCTCTGAAATGTGTCCTGTGCTTTCTGCCTGCGGCTTGGCCGAAGTTTCTCTCAAGATTTTCTGCAGGCTAGCGCCATAAAAGCAATAGAACAAAGGGCAGTGGGGTTAAATTGTCAGGAGAGCTTATCTTCTTACCTGCGTCATGTATTTGAACAAAACATCTAGCCTCCAGTGCTAAACAGGCCATAAATATGTGCTGAATAAATAAACCGATTGCATAGCCTGAGTTTTGAATATAATTAATGAGTAACCATTATATCTGCCTCTAACTGAGAGAGTCCTGGGAATTGATTTTCACTGCAATAATTCTTTACCTAATCAGGACTCTTATAAAAGACAGAAGGCAGTGTAGTATTCTTAGTAAATGATTTCCCTTAGTAGGGAGCATAAGTAATGTTTATCATTCATAAAAGGATCCCCATGCGTTCTACCAAGATCACACGTCTGAACACAGGAATAAATTTTTACTGAAGAACACTCTTCACAATATAGTTGCACAGCCTCTCAACACTAAATTATTACTATTGCTGATCTAAATTACTTCTCATGTGGTTAGTAATATTGCATTACTGACGGAAATAATAGGTTACATACTGACCCATGTTCTCATTGCCCGAATGATATTTTAACTACTGCAGACCGGGTTGCTTATCTTGCTAGGGACCCTGTTGTCTCTCAGTTTTAGTTACATACTCAAGGCTCACAATGATTTCTGTTATGCAGAAAAGGTCATCTGAGCATGCAGATGTTAGGTAAGCATATTATTCTGGAAATTTTCCCTGAAACAACTTTGGCCTAGACTACATTACAGTAATTTTCCATCACGGACATCTACTATAATGTGGCTATCAGGGCAGAAATATGTATTTTTTAATGCTCTTTCCCAGGCGATTTTCTCAGGAACTTGGAGACCTATGCTGCCCTTGGTGGAGCCACTGAGTTTTCGAACTTTTCTAGTGCTACAAGCTGTGTTCTCAGCCAAGCTCGTCCTCAATCATGTCATCATGGCCTGAAAAAGCAATGCCGCGGCCATGATGCTGTGTAAAAGGATGTTATTATTATTGGCATTTAAAAGATATGCAGGTCAGCCTCATCTGTGGCCTTGCTTAGAGACAGTGCTTACCAAAAAGAGCCATGTCTTCCCTTCCCTGTAGTCCAGTAATTAGATCAGTCATTTCCTGTGTGACAAAGCCACTGAGCTGGCTCCTCATGTTGGATCCACACAGAAGGAAAAACTAGATCCTTGGGTTGTTCTTTTTATGAATGAAATTCTCACTGCTTTGAATTCCCCATTTTCTTGCCCACAGTTCCAAAGCTCAGTTAGCCCTACTCAAAGTAATTTAAGTAGCATTTTAACAAAATACCCAGGGCTTCGACCGCAGAAGTGACAGTTGTGAAGTGAATCTTGCAGGACAACAGCTGTCAACTGCCATTGGGCTTCAGATAATTAAATCTGGAGATGCTTTAAGGTCGGAAAAGTCAGCTAAAACGCCCAGACCAGAAAGGTCTTTAAGTTGATGTGGTTAATGCCCCCTCTGGCACCAACTTTGTTTTCTGATGGAACAGGTAAAGAAGGCCTGCTAATTGCATTCAGTATTTATTTCGCAGCTAGGGCCACATGCTTGGTTTTATTTTAATGCAGACTGCGCAACAAAATGGTGAAAGAACCTTATGAAGGAGGGAAGGTGGAAGGAGGAAGGAGAAAAGGGAGGCATTTGAGAATCTAGCTACACTATGTTAGATATAAACTAGATGAGGCAGGTGAGAAGGTGACAAGGACTGCAAATACAAAAGATAAAACTGTCAGAAAAACAGCCTAGTCAAAGTTTTCAAAAACATACAGAGATTTTGGTTGTGAATTAGCCCAGCAACTGTGCTAAACCAAGTTTTTCTTGTAACTAACTATTAATCCAAAGTTAATAATACTAATCTCACAATAACTGGAACTTTTACATTTTTATTCATTTTAAATCTCTCCATATGTTAATTCATTTTGTTTCCATGAGGCCAGTCATTGGAAGTTACTGTGGCAACATGTGTATACATATGTATATATACATATACACATACATATACACACATATATTTATATATACATATACACATATTTAACAATAATAATCAAAAATAGAGACTATTATGTGGATGTGAATAGTAAAGATTGGAAGCAGACATATGAAGAAGCAGAGAGAAGGAAGGACAAAGTGATGTAATTATATTTAATTAAAACACAAAATATTTAAAAAACATTAAAAAGAAAGGTAGCTGAGAAATCCATAAGCAAAGCCATGGAGAATCCATTAGTGTACAGTGCTTCTCCATGGTCTATGCCTCAAATATTGGCTTACTTTTCCTGCTTTGGTTTCCCTTAATGCTGGACCATCATATGGAAGTGTAAGCAGAATACTTTTTACACACACGTACACACATACACACATGCATACACACACATAAACACACAAACACCCCCCCACACACACACACCACAAAAACTAAACTCTTACTCATTTACTGAAGAAGAAATGGAGGCACAGGAAGGTTCATTTCTAAACATAGCCATATATCCTATTTTGTTATCATTCCACATTACTGGCTAACACTGTGTGAACTATATCATAGCACCATTCTGAAGTGGCGAGCTGAAGAACCTGGCTAAACATGATTCTGCTTGGCCTTCCAAGGTGTGTCTGATGCTCATAGATGGAATCTTTTACTTCTTTTTTTCCCTTATTTATTGGATATTTTCTTTATTTACATTTTAAATGTTATCTCCTTTCCCGGTTTACCCCCTCCCGTTATCCCTAACCCCATCCTCCCTTCCCTTGTTGCTGTGAGGGTGTTCCTCCACCCACAGACCCACTTCTACCTCCCCACTCTTGATTTCCCTACACTGGGGCATCTATGAAGCCTTCAGAGTATCAAGGACCTCTCCTCCCACTGATGCATGACAAAGCCATCCTCTGCTACATATGCATCTGGAGCCATGTGTATTCCTTTGTTGATGGCTTAGTCCTTGGAAGCTCTGGAGAGTCTGGTTGGTTGATATTTTTGTTCTTTCTATGGAGTTGCAAACCCCTTCAACTCTTTCAGTCCTTTCTCTAACTCCTCTGTTGAGAACCCTGCGCTCAGTCTAATGATTGGCTGTGAATATATGCCTCTGTATTTGCAGGGCCTCTCAGGAGACAGCCATATCAGGCTCTTTTCAGCATGAACTTCTTGGCATCCACAATAGTGTCTGGGTTTGGTAACTGTATATGAGATGAGCAAATATGGAGAGAAAATGTAGAGCAGAGATTGAATGAAAGGCCATCCAGAGATCCTTTACTTCCTATAGCAATCTTTATTGTGTTTTATTTTGCTGTAAGTCAAACAGTGGTCATTAAAAATTGTTCTAGAAATATGACTGTGGTCTATGCCTACAAATGAAAAATCAATATGTCTTGAAATCAGAAACCTTAGAATGCACCACTTTCAAAGCTTGCCACTGTTTCAGATCATCAGCACAAGGGCAAAAGAATTTAAAAAAGGACTGAAAAGAAGTCTTAGGGTTTGCCTCTGAGCCTCTTGCCTGCAGAGAAAGCTGCTTGCATCATGAATGTTGATTTCCTTATTGTCCCAGTGCCTTTCTGGCTTTCAGTGTTCAGCTCACAGACAGATATTCAATGTAAAAGGAGCAGATTAATGGACCTGAGTCACTGATCATTGGGAGGTTATAAATCTGAGGATGCAAATATCTGAAGCCATGCTTTTCTTTTGACATATTCATAGACATATTATCATTCAAATGGCATTGTCTCTTGAAGGGGAAACAGGAAAATAGTCATTTACAAGTAAAGTCTATTAAGGCAAAGGAAATTGCTTTGAGGAAATATGTCAGTTATTTAGTTATTTGGAGATGATACTAAAATGGCCAATGTACTGCATTTGAGAATAAGACATAAATAAGTAGCATATTCTTCATTCTATTGATTTCTCTTCTAACTCACTGTAGATATTTATATTTTAACTGGCTGATGACTTTTGCTAATAAATTTGAGTTTCTTATAAATGAGAATAATTTGTGAATCTTTCAGCAGAAAGTCAAGAGTTAAAAATATATGTTAACAAACATTACTTTTAAAATGACTTTTAAATTTAATTTTGAAGAATTTTGTATATGAACATTTCATCTATATCACTTGTTTTCCTCCTTCCCCACCCTCCAACTTCCCCCGTGTCCTTCACTTCCAAATTCATATTCTTATCTTCTTTAATTGTGTGTGTATGCACACAAATACACATCCACATATTTAATGTTGCCTGTATGACTATGTCCAGGGATGACAAACTATATCGGTGCTTGTTGCCAGAGGAAATTGAGTCTTCCTTTCTTGGAAGCCATTGACCACCAGTAGCTGTTTATCTAGCAGGAGGACATTGTGGAGTTTCCTCGATTCATGTTGAAATGTCAATCTGCGCTGCTCTTACTCCTGTTCAGGCACTTGGATTGTTGAGAGTCTATGGGTACATTTTTCTTGTCTAGAGGGCACTTTCCAGCTGCAGGCATCCCGATCCTATGGTCTTACAATGCTTCTTCCTCCCATTTTGTAATGTTATTTCTGCTTTAGGTGGAGACGTTGCACTGCTGATGTATTAAGGGGTGTTAGATCAGTTCTGAATCTCTGTATTTGTCTCCATCTGATGCAGAAAGCTTATTTGAAATGGAGTGAAAATTACACTAAGTATTTACAATGCAGCTAGAAATTATATTAGTTTAGGGAAATAACTAGACTCTCCTATTTAATTCATAGCTTCTTCAGCCACAAGTAGGTGGCAAGGTTTACAGTACCAGGAATGAATTCCCGTTTGACAGCTGTTGGTTATGCTAAAGTTATAAGTGGAAGTGTTAGTATCATAAAAGATATTCTTATGTTTATTTTTACTTTTTTTGGTAAACATTTCTCTAAGAATTTTCAGTAAAGTCATAGAATTATAGAGCCAACACACCCTGTTTAACATTTCTTGTTCCCTATTTCAGAGCTTCGAGAAACCAAAACCTCTGAATACTTTAGTCTTTCTCACCAGCAGTTAGACTACAGAATATTATTGATGGATGAGGATCAAGACCGGATATATGTGGGGAGCAAAGACCACATCTTGTCCTTGAATATCAACAATATCAGTCAAGAACCTTTGAGTGTAAGTTTATCATTTTCTTGAAGGAAATCTTGACATTATAGTTATTTAAAAGAATCAATATATTGAATATAATATGTGATGATTAGAAAACCACAAACTACTAAACACATGGAGAAACACATACACACATACACACACACACACCCCTCCCTAACTTACTTTTTTACTACAAAACTGAAACATATATTTAGTTCAAAATTCATCCCATTTCTTTTAAAAAGATTTAGAAATGAATTTAAACTATAAATGAATGAAAATAACATGTCTTGTATATCCATGTATTTAAAAGAAAAAGGAATGGGTTGAGGGAAGTTTCCAATGAAAAGCTTGGTTAGGATAATGTGAGAAGTACCATATCATTGATGTGTAATCCACAGAATGTGAGGAATAATGCTATCAACCGTGTGGATATTTAAATAATTATAACCTACATTTATCATTTACTTTTAAAGTAAAAGAGCAAGATTAACCATCTGTGGAGTAAGAGCAAAACTATGTCAACTATTAGAAGAGTAAAATGACAAATTTATTATAGACAGGACACTTTACATTTATTATATTAAAGGCTGATGATAAAAAGTATTTTTCTCTGCCACACATAACCCAAAACAACAATGATTTAGAATGCTAGCACGGTGCTTCAGCGAGACTCTGTGGTTACATGTTACATTCATGTACTACATTGTTCAGGTACCTGCAGGCCTACTTTAGATAAATCTGTCAGGTTAGCTGTGTGCTTGACCGAAGGTAGCATTAGAGGAAGATAGCCACATAAACACAATCCACAATGATAAACACGATCCACTTGGTAAAACTGTAAGTCCAAAGGGCAAATAGGCATTCTGTTTTGTACATTTATCTTTATAATAACTTTATTTAAATACACAATTACAAATTTTCATGTGTCATTGAAAAGGTTTGGTTAAATAAAAACTGATTGGATAAGCACAACATAAATTGTATAATAACATAATAGCCCAATAATTTGGATTCAGAAGGTATAGGAAGAATTTCAAAAACAAAAATAGTAACACCTTAAAGATAGTCAAAAGCAAACTAAAAAATTGGTGTTAGGATGTACCTGAATGGAATTATACAAACTGTCTTTTTCTTTCTGAGCAGGTTTTCTGGCCAGCATCAACAATCAAAGTTGAAGAGTGCAAAATGGCTGGCAAAGATCCTACAGTAAGTAATGAAAGCACTCATGCACACACACACACACACACACACACACACACACACACACACACACCGCATATACACACAGAACCCCTCTTTGCATACATCATATACATGCAACTATTCCCACCTATGCACACATTCATGCTACACACCATACACACACATACACAGTCACACATGCTCGCTGCTTCCTCTCCTCTCTCTCTCTCTCTCTCTCTCTCTCTCTCTCTCTCTCTCTCACACACACACACACACACACACACATATACACACACACACAGATACTAACTACTTAGTCTTCAGATGTACATAGGTTGAGAACAGCTGAATCTGAGATTAGTGGTGTTGGGGAACCTTGGCAGGGCTAATGCTGAGAGTGTAATGTGGTGGGACTGGAATTCTCGTACCATCTGTAACTTTAGAATTCCTGACTGGTTAAACTTTCCAGCCATGCTTCATTATTTAACACAGACACTTTTCATGATTGATTTCTCCAATAAATCTTGTACCAAGTGGCTTCAACCTACAGAATTCTCAGCAGGCTGCAGAAATAATGATGCTGTGACTGTCTGGAGTAACTCCCAGATACCATGGGAACTATTAAGGTTCTTGGTGGAAAAATAGTCACAAGCCTGCAAATTCCAGATAAATAAGTCAACAATGATGAATAGTACATTTGCTAATTAAAACAATTACAAACCACAACCAAGGCAAATATGCATATTGACAAATGTGCAGTACAGCACTTGTACAAATTGGGTTCCCTTAAGTGGACTTCAGTGGAAAGAGGTAAGTAAGGAACCTGCATTGACTTCTGTGAATGACTTACTCTCATTGTCACTAAGATATGAAAGGAGCTAATCTTTGATGAACACAATCATGCATATATATAATATATGTATATATATACACATTTATATATGAATTTTGCTTCAAATCATGACAAATACCAAGGTGAGATTAGTATCAAAAATATGAATGCCATTTTTAAAAATGATTTGATAAATTTCCTCTTTTCAATTAGCCTTACTCTCAATTATTCATTTGATAAAGAACATTAAATGCCAATTGTATATCTAGCATAATTCTAGCTATGAAAGATATAATTTGTGTAAACATGGACTTGGTTTTGCTTTTCTTCACTATATCTAGTTGAAAAAGCTTGACCTATTTTAAATAAGCAAGAAAATACATAAAAATTAATGAATGTAATAAAAATAAAATTATTGTGTAGAAAATCTAGTATACTTACACATATGCATCTGGGTTTGAGATCATATTAAGTATTAGCATCAACTTTTTGTCTAGAAAAGTCTGACTGAGCACATTGCAGTAGAGACAAGAGGTGCTAAAAGAATTGGTGTCTGTATGCAGCCTTGAAAGTAAGTGCTCTGTTGAGGTATTGGGACAGACCAGTCACCATGAAGACTAATCCTCACCGAAATGAATTTTTTTCAAATGTGACAAACTCTTAAGACAATCACAGATATAAACTTCTGTAAAGACTGAAGAAAGTCCAGGCAACCAATGACTCTAGAGCAATGGTTTTCAATCTGTGGGTTCCAACCTCTTAGGGGGGAAATCAGACTGTACAGGGATCCAAAGGCCATTGAAAGATGTAGATATTTACATTGTGATTCCTAATGGGAGCAAAATCACAGTTATGAAATAGCAACAAAGACAATTTTAAGATGGGGGTGTCACATGACACAATATGAGGAACTGTTTTAAAGGATGACAGCATTGGGAAGGTTGAGAGCCCTGGCTCTAGAGTGAAAGATCTCATGGTAATATTCCACAAGAGTTCTCGCAAACTTATCTCCAAGCATGATCCGGGCCTAAGTCTTACATTTTCAATTTTATATTTCATCCAGAAAACAGAAACAGAAACGAGGTAGAAGAAACAAGACAACACATAGTTACAATGTAATGGAAACCTAGTGTGTAAAAATCCAGGAAAAGAATTGTGCATTTTGTTGGCCATTCAGAGAAGCAACAGAATGCAGGGCAGTGCCATGGAGAATGGTGCCCTCCTGGGGGTGTTCTTTCAATAATTACCCATGAGCTGAACAATTTTCCTTCACTCCCGGGTAACAACAGCTTCTCACTGCAGCATGTCTGATCCTGTCTTGCCTTTCACCACAATAATATCCCATGGCAAATTACTGCATTTCCTGGTGCTTTGTTCAAAAAGGTTTGCATTTCTGATTCATAGCAACTGCTACAGGGAGAATATGTAAACTGTAGATATTGGTGCACATTCAGTTCCCAAATAGTGATTTTGATACTTTTCTAAAGTGTCTTAGCCAAGTGACTGGGCCATTTTCTCCTTTTGGTGAAGTAGAAACCCATTGCTATATGTTTTGTCATGATTAAAAGTTATTTGACAAAATATTCAATCAATGCATGCCTGCATTTCCCCATAATTCTATTGTGCTGTAATATCAAGCGTGGATATTGTTAATTCTTCTGTATGGCCATAGCTATACACTTGGGAAGTCATCCGTGGAGAGATCTGTTCTATGAACTTTGATGACTAAACTGAACAGGTTTTGTTTTTGCAGATAGAAGTATTGAGTCCTTAGAAACAATAATCTATGAAATTCTTTCAACTATCTATTCTACCTGTGTAGGAAAATAGAGAATACAACAATACATCTTATGTCCTATGGGTGTAGCCCTCACAGAGACCTCTTGTTAGTTTGACTTCAAGAGAAAAGGCTAGAGAAAACAAAACAACTAGCAATAGATAAAATGAATGTTCTATAGACAACATATTGTGTTTTACTTCTCAATGATACCAAGTGTTTGCAAATATATTCACACTGTTGAAATACTTGCCACCTAATTACATACTATTTCACTTTTAAAATATAGAAATTGACTGTTTTATTAGTTCTTTAAGAATTTCATATGTGTTTTTGGTTGTATTCATCTTCTTCCTTCACTCTTTCTCAGTCCACCCTTACTGACTTCACACACACACACACACACACACACACACACACACACACAGGTCAGCATACACACATGGGCACAGTGCTGGAATTGGCTCAGCATGAATAATGGAATTCTCATCAGCCACACCTGTAAGTGACACATGCCATTACCTGGCAAGAACTAGGATAAACAGATACCCAGTGTTATGGTCTGGCTCTAAAATGCCCCTTACAGGCTTATGTTTTGATGCCTCAGTATTCATTTTGTGGCACTGTTTTGAAGGTTAAAGTACACTTAGAAAGTGGCCAACCTGGCACAATGGATACTAGCCTTGGGAAGATTGTACCCATCTTTGCTTCTGGATTTCTTAGTAGGCTTCTTGGTCCTTGCTATGTGAACAGTTGCTACAAGCTCCCACCTCTACACAGCCATTTTGTCATGCTTACATATGATGAACTGAAATCCCCATATATATACATATATATGAATATATGAATAGCCCATAATGCTGTGGGAACCTCTCAGACATCCTTGTCCAACAACTCATGTGGATAGGGAAATGCTTTTGAGACAACTCAAGTCAATAAACACACCAAGTGATTATCAAATACGAAAGAGACAGCCCTGAAAACATGTAACAAACACAAACAGATACATACACACGTACAAACATGCACACACACACACCTACAAACACATACATGGACACATACACAAGTAACAACAAATAAAAATGATTTTCAAAGAGAATGGAGGCAGAGGTATATAGGAAGCATTGGAGAGAGGAAAAAGGGAGAAGAAATGATGTAATTCTATAAATCTCAAAAAAAAAACCCAGAAAAAAATAAAATGGAACATTTGGTATTTATTTCTACTAAAATCTTCCATGCCAAATCTTTTCCATATTAGTATTATGAACAGGACTAGTATTAATCTGTAAAGACATGGACTGCCCAAATAAAAATATCCCTACTACTTTATTCATATGTTGCTCAAATCAAATGTTATTACTGTCATTTTCCTGCTACAAAATTTGAACCATAGAAAACCTACATTACTGACTTAATGACATCTAGAAAAACTTGAAGCCACAGTTTAAATCCAGGTCCTGTTTTGTGAACTGCATATTTGATTTCTATTTAATCCTATCAGTATCTCTCCTGTGTATGTGAAGACAAAGGCACAATGACAGACCAACTCCCATGGCCTCCCTATTTCGTAACATGGAATTCTGTATTCAATGTAATCCTAGGACATTCATTCTAAAATAAAGAAAATCCCACCAGTGCATGTACTTGCTTTTCTTTTTATCCTTTTATTTATTTTTAATTATACATATGTGTATATGTCAATGTATGGTTATATGCATGTGAGTGCCTTTCTGCCGAGGCTAGAAGTTGATTTCCAAACTATTGAAGCTGGAGCCACACCTGGTTGTGAGTCGTTTAATGTCAGTGCTGGAAACTAAACCCATATCTCTGGACAAGCCACTGAAGGTTGATTGTACTGTTTTCATTTGGAAAATTCTCTCCTTACATATCTTGACTGTCAACATTATTATGCAAGACTGAGATGAAATTATATTTATTTGAAAGCTTTATACCAAGTCCATATACGAATGTATTTATGCATGTGTGTATTAGTATAGAACCTTATGATGACTTCATGGGTCTTACTACAGGTTTGATATATATGCTCCTCTTTGTCTGAAGGCAGAAAGTAGACTAGGCATTCAAGTCTTCCTAACCCTAGATATGGTGTCTTAATAAATATTTGCTGGAAAGGAATTTACACAGCAGTTTATGTCAGAATTGATAAGGTCAGAAAATGATGCTGTACAAGGGAAGAGCAGAGCCATCAAGATTACCTAACCTGTTCGGCATCACTTGAGTATTCTATAGAGGAGGAGGTAGAAGGCACACTGAGTATCACATGGTAGAAATTTGTCTGCGAATAGTGAAAATTCTAGAGAAGATATGGACAATAGTAGTGGCAAGAGTCCCAGTCAGAGATGAAGACTATTTAATCTCTTTTGGAGATAAATTTTCTTATTAAGAAATTGAAATTCAGCTACTTAATTGAAGCATTGTTGTGAGACTAAGTGCAATCGAAGTATGTAGATAGAGAGGTCTGAAAATATTAATAATATTAAAATGCTAAGGTTTCATAAGTATTAATAACTGTGAAATGAAAGTGTGGGTTCTTAATCTTTGACATATGATAAGATGGGAAGAGTATGGATTAATTACTATCCATGTGTTTGAAACCTTTCTTACTGTAGCCATCTATGTAAAAGAAGGCAACCAAAGCATCTTTGGTTTATTTTTCTAAAGGGAACTGAGATGCAAAAAGAAAAAAATTAAAGAATAATGTAAACACCTTAAGAAAAATATACTGAATGTTCAATACCTATCTGTTATAAAGTGAAACATTAAGCGTCCTGGGAACTAATAATAGTAAAATATAGGAAATAATTACTTCAATGTCTTCTATCACCTAGGAAAGAAAATACTATCAATAATAAGTAGATATATGCATAAAATGAAATAAGCACAGTTCTACAAATGAAAATATAAACTATATTGTTGACTTTTTCACTTTACTATAGCAACAATTTATCCAAGTCAATTGTCTTCAGAGCTCAAGATAAAGCAGATGGAAAGTTTTCACTGAATTATGTCTTGTTGGAGTTAATCTATAGAAAATTCCAGAGTGACTGAACATGAGTGTGAAAAAGATAACCACATGTCTCTTTGCTCACAAATCTTCCCACAGACATGTTACACACACACCAGTCTTCAGCTTTGCAGTTTATTCCGAGTATTATGTTATCATATTTGGTTATATGGTTAACCTCCAGGTACCTCTAAAAACAGGTGTTAAGAAAGAACACTCTCTATATAATTTTAAAATAAAGTGTATAGTCCGGATTTCAAGGATTAATTTATTTGACATTAGAATTAAAGATTTATTAATAATTTATAGTAGAAACATCTGCTTAGAATTCCAATGCACAAAAAATATATACTTGCTGGCAAGTAAAAATGAATATAAAATTGATGGAGTATATTAGATAATATAAATTTTTAATCAAGTTTAGCTTTTATTGTAGCACTTTACTTTGTTGTACTGTGTAGTAACATAAATACTAGATATTTGGTGGATTTGTGAACAATAAAAGAGAAACACATATTACAGACTATACAGGGAGACAATACCATTAAATTTGATATATTTATAGCCTTTATTTAACAATAAAGACTTACCTCAGGTGATAAAATTATTTTCAATAAAGTTCTTGGAGAGAAAAATGACTTTGTAAAGGGGATATCATTCTGTCTCAGGCTTGATTAATTTATAATCAACATAAGTAATGAGCTTATCATCTGTAGAGTTTGGGGTGATTAATTTGGCCATGGAGAACTTATAGACTCCTGAAAGGGCACAGATAATTTAGAAGTACAGCAATGACACCCTTGCCCATTTCTTAAAACTGGAACCAAGTGAGAAAAAGGAAAGGAAAAGCATATTTAACGGGGATGCTGGACAGACAGAATGATTCTACCATCCTTCATAGAAAGCTGCAGCTATACATGTATTCTAAGATGACTTCCATGTGTTAGTTACAAAAGGTGCCCATGGTTACCATGGTGAACTCATGATAATACAGAATATGAATGAGCACAACTTTACTTCACACATATTTATAGAGTGTATGTGTGTGCTAATTGTATGTCTGCATTACTATTTTGCATTTATCTATCTTACTATCTATCTACCTATCTATCTACCTATCTATCTATCTATCTATCTATCTATCTATCTATCTATCTATCTATCTGTGCATGATTTCTGTTAAGTGCAAACACAAGTAGAAGCCTGAGAATATATTTTCAAAGTTGTTTCTTTTTTTTTCTCATTTAACACTGTAGTTTCTGGGGATTAAACTTAGGACTTCAGGCTTGTTGACAATAAACTTTCCCATTGATTCACACTGACTGGGTACTTTATGCCTGCATTTCTGAACTTGATCATATAAAAGGATGAGCTTGTAAAACTGTTCAGCATAAAACCTGACATAGGTTCAGCTTGGATGACAGATGAACTGTTAACGCATTTAGCATGCAAGCTGCAAGTATGAAGACCAGGGTTCAAGTCCAGAGAACCCTTGTAAATGCTATGCTGTGTGGACTTGACGTCCCAGCCACCTGTCATTCCAATGCTCAGATGGTGATCATGAATGTTTCAGATTAAACCATCTGGCCAGTTTATCCATATCCGTGAATTCTGGATCCAACTCAGAGGCTCTGCCTGTGTGAATATGTTGAAGAGTGATTGAGAAAGATGCCTGACATCAATATCAAGCCTCCATAGACAAGCACACATATGTGATGGTACATAAACACAACCACGCGCCCACATACATATGATGTACCCTCATACAGCATATGAAGCATTATAGTGAAAAATGAATTATTTTAATTGATATTGCTTATTCATAAGACAGATGAATGTAATAAGCGAGGTTGTTCTCTTATTGTTTTTTCGAAGATGTCTCCTAACAATAGCATTGTAAAGGTAGAAAATGTGCAGATGAACGTGTCTAAAGTTAGATTCATTATCATGTTGTGGAGAGTAAATGAGAGCATTTTCACATAAAGTCTTCGGGTTAGGAAAGATGAACTAGAAACAGCAAATGTTGTATGGATTCCTGCTTTGTCCATCTGAGCTCTGTAAGAATAAAAGGCTTGTGTGTTCTATTCACTGAAAATGCCTGGAGTTCTGAGATTTTGGTAAATCTCAGTTGAGGTATTTATTCTTCCATAATAAAAAGTAGCTGGATTTTCCAGCTACCAAATTTCAACATCTGATTAGTTTTTCTGTAAGTTAGATAGGTGTTTCCAGATTGCCTTTACAAGTTGTACACAGTTTCTCCAGGATTTAGATAACAGCAGAAGTCACCTTCCACAACAAATCTCAAGTTAGCAGAGCTGCTGTACACAGTCTGTAGGAAGATGTGGCCTCGCTAAATGCCTTTCTTTTGCTAGCATGGCTGCGGGAATTTCGTCCGGGTTATTCAGACCTTCAACCGTACTCACCTGTATGTCTGTGGGAGTGGAGCGTTCAGCCCAGTGTGTACCTACCTGAACCGAGGAAGGAGGTCAGAGGTAAGCCTGATAGTTTCTACTTGTCAGTTTTGGTATTACTGCCAGAAACTTGATGACATTTTAGAGGTAAATATTTGGGAATATCAGTGATAGTAAAATATTTTTATATTTTTAAACACATGACTATATTTTATTTTGATGTTGTCTGTCAAGGCAAGCTAAATTGTGCTCATTGGGCTTGCAAGTTCAATATTTTTTACTTGTTTCTAAACATACAAGATTTAAAATAAAAGAAAACTCCATTGTTTAATAGGGTTATTTGATTCTCTGGAGTCTAACTTATTGAGTTCTTTGTATATATTGGATATTAGCCCCCTATTGGATATAGGATTGGTAAAGATCTTTTCCCAATCTGTGGGTTGATGTTTTGTCCTATTAAGAGTGTCCTTTGCCTTACAGAAACTTTGTAATTTTATGAAGTCCCATTTGTCAATACTTGATCTTAAAGCATGAGCTATTGGTGTTCTGTTAAGGAAATTTTCCCCTGTGCCCAGGTGCTCGAGGCTCTTCCCCACTTTATTTTCTATTAGTTTCAGTGTATCTGGTTTGATGTGTAAGTCCTTGATCCACTTGGACTTGAGCCTTGTACAAGGAGATAGGAGTGGATCAATTTGCATTCTTCTACAAGTAAACTTCCAGTTGAACCAGCACTATTTATTGAAAATGCTGTCTTTTTCCCACTGGATGGCTTTAGCTCCTTTGTCAAAGATCAAGTGGCCATAGGTGTGTGGGTTCATTTCTGGGTCTTCAGTTCTATTCCATTGATTCACCTGCCTGTCACTGGACCAATACCATGTAGTTTTTATTACAATTGCTCTGTAGTACAGCTTAAGGTCAGAGATGGTGATTCCTCCAGAGGTTCTTTTATTGTTGAGAATAGTTTTTGCTATCCTAGGTTTCTTGTTATCCCAGATAAATTTGCAAATTGCTCTTTCCAAGTCTGTGAAGAATTGAGATGGAATTTTGATGGGGATTTCATTGAATCTGTAGCTTGCTTTCGGCAAGATGCTCATTTTTAACTATATTAATCCTGCCAATCCATGAGCATGGGAGATCTTTCCATCTTCTGAGATCGTCTTCGATTGATTTCCTTCTTCAGAGACTTGAAATACTTGTCATACAGATCTTTTACTTGCTTAGAGTCACACCAAGATATTTTACATTATTTGTGACTTTTGTGAAGGGTGTTGTTTCCCTCATTTCTTTCTCAGACTGTTTATCCTATGTGTAAAGGAAAGCTACTGATTTGCTTGAGTTAATTTTATATTCAGCGACTTTGCTGAAGTTGTTTTCCAGGTTTAGAAGTTCTCTGGTTAAGAAGCACCTAAAGAAATGTTCAACATCCTTAATTATCAGGGAAATTCAAATTAAAACAACCCTGAGATTCCACATCACACCAGTCAGAATGGCTAAGATAAAAACTCAGGTGACAGCAGTTGCTGGTGAGGTTGTGGAGAAAGAGAAACACTCTTTCATTACTGGTGGGACTGCAAACTGGTACAACCACTCTGGAAATCAGTTTGGTGGTTCCTCCAGATTTTGGACATAGTACTACCAGAGGACCTGGCTATACCACTCCTGCGCACATATCCAGAAGATGCTCTAACATGTAATAAGGACACATGCTCCACTATGTTCATAGCAGCCTAACTTAAATAGCCAGAAACTAGAAACAACCCAAATGTCTCTCAACAGAGGAATGGATAAAAAAATGTAGTACATCTACACAATGGAGTACTACTCAGCTATTAAAAACAATGAATTTATGAAATTCATAGGAAAATGGGTGGATCTGAGGAATATCATCCTGAGTGAGGTAACCCAGTCACAAAAGAACACACATGGCATGCACTCTCTGATAAGTGGGTATTAGGCCAGAAGTTCAGAATACCCAAAGTACAATCCACAAACCCCCAAAACTCAATGAGAAGGAAGACCAAGGGGTGGATGCTTGGTTCCTCCCTAGAAGGGAGAACAAAATATCCATCTAAGGAGTTGTAGAGACAAACTATGGAGCAGAGACTGAAGGAAGGACAATCCAGAGACTGTTCCACCTGGGAATCCTTCCCATATTCAATCATCAAATCCAGACACTATTGTGGATGTCAGCTAGTGCTGGCTGACAGGAGCCTGATATAGCTGTCTCCTGAGAGGCTCTGATAGTACCTGACTAATACAGAAGTAGAGGCTCACAGCTATCCCTTGAACTGAGTACAGGGTCCCCAATGAAGGAGCTAGAGAAAGGACCCAAGGAGCAGAAGGGTTTGTGGTCCCTTAGGATGAACAACAATATGAACTAACTAGTACCCTCAGGGCTCCCAGGGACTAAACCATCAGTCAAAGAGCACACATGGTGGGACTCATGGCTCCAGCAGCATATGTATAGCAGAGAATGGCCTAGTCGGTCATCAATGGGAGAGGAAGACTTTGGCCCTGTGAAGGTTTATGCCCCAGTGTAGGGGAATGCCAGGGCCAGGAAGTGGCAGAGGGTGCATGGGATATAGGGGAGGAAACAGGGTTTGTTTTTTTGTTTTTGATATTTTTTCAGGGTGGGTAACCAGGAGAGGATATATCATTTGAAATGTAAATAAAGAAAATATCTAATAAAAATAAGTAATTAAATAAAATAAGGAAAAGTAATTTGATATTGTATTAAATATAAAGTATTAAATTCAGAAGCAAGAAATACCACGTTTATTCTTACTTCTTTTAAATATATATACATTTCACTTATATTTCAGTTTCAGTACACCCTTATAGATATATACTTTAAGATCTGTTTGAAACAGGATATTATATGTTTTGTTGAAAAATAACTTTCTAAATCGATAAACCATGATTTCATTTAAAAGCAACATTACCCTACGTTCATTTATTCTCACCTTACACTTTTATTACTTAAGGTGATATGAGTTATGGTATGGTGTTTGCTGAATACTCATCAAACAGTCAGTTAATGTATAGTCAAACAGAAGGCTGGCTGCATTTGGACTGTGATATCAAAGACTGGGTTTGTTTGCCCAGTATAGCTGCTGACTGTAGAAGCCATGTAGAAATGGAGCCTTCCCCAGTTTTGATCCTTTATTTCCCCTAACACATTTTTTTAGCAACTGAATTACTTAAAATGATATTTAGTTTGTTATTTGACTTAAATTTAGAAAGTCCAGTTCCTAAGTCATGTCTTAATTGGCTTTTAAAAATCAGAATTGTGGTTATAAAACTCCAGATATTACTGTTCATGGTTTTTTTTTTTTTTGAAGTTATTTTTCCTTAGTAAATAGCAATGTTCTTTACTGCTAATGTAGGTGGACAAAGATTCCTTTCTATTACATTTTATATAATTTATATACACACATATGCACTTAGATGAATAAAAGACATATGGTCCTCCCTTTTTCTCTCCATGTAATCTGATTCCATTTTCAGACAGAATTGTTTCCTTTTGTTAAAGTTATCTCCGTTCTGTAACTTCTCAGGTTTCTCCTCCTCTAACTGTAGGAAAGCTTGTCAGGCACACAACTTCCCCTAACAACTTTGCTTCCAGTTATCTAAGACCTCGTCAAATATCTTCCACGCAGTAACAAAGCCTGACGAACGGCCATGTTGATACTCAGCTTCTCTTTTTGTCTCTGTGACTCCATGTGTAATTGAATGTCAACAATTGTGCACATCTGGGCTTGTTCATTCCCCAAGTTTGCTTTGCCTACTCAGGACCCTGGTGTTTCTATATGAGTTTTAAGTTTGTTTTTTGAAAAATGCATCATTGAGATTTTGACTTTGTTGAATTTGCAGACAACTTTCAGATATAAAGCCATTTAAACCATGTTAATTTTGTGGATTGGTAAGCATAGGAGGACTTTCCGTGTTCTAGTGTCTTTGTAAAATTCTCTCTTCCGCATCCTAGTATGCATGTAGAGATGTTCCATGGTTAAGCTTATCCTCTAGGCATGTTGGAAGGTTTTGTGAATGGGGTATTTTCTCCTAATTTCTTTCTCAGCAAGTTTGCTGTTTGTGTATAGAAAAAAAAATGCTGTTGAGGACATGATGAAAATGGTCTTCTACTCGCTGCTGGTGGGAGTGTAAAACTGCATTGCTTAGGGTCAATGTGAGGGTTTCTCAAAAGATGTAAGTAGCACGTCTATACCCCAGCTAGTCTACTCCTGAGTATATAGAGAGGACGCTGCCTCGCTTTCTTTTCTGCTGCTGTGATAAAATACTCTACCCTGCCAAATGCAACTTCATAGAGAAAAGGTCTAGTCAGCTCATAGTTCCAGGCCCCAGGGAAAACACAGCAGCTGTATCTTGAAACAGCTAGTCACAGAAAGTTTGAAATCAAAGACAGAGAAAAAAAATACTACGTATTTTATCTCACATGTACATCATAGAGTTTAACTTCATGTGCAAAGGGAGAGTGGCATGTGGATGGTGGTGGAATATGTGAGATATAAAAACAGGACGGGAAGAGACTGCTCGGTGGGTGCACAGGGATAGGTGGATGGAATCAAGGAAGGATTAACAAAATATGTATGGAAATGTCATAGGAAAGCTAATTCAAAAGTTATTAAGATGCAAAGAATAGGCTCAAACATTACAAAGTCAAGTGCCCAAATACTAAGAAGAGAAGGATTACTAATGAAACAGGGAAGAAGAGTGCTGGATTCTTAGGAAAGAAGTGGAGCTTTATTTCTTCTTGAAGTAGATTATTAATATTTCTCCAAATGTTTTCCCCATGTAGACTATAGCTAAACTGTAATCAGGATCATGTAGAGAAGATGATGTCGAGTGATGGAAGTGTGGGCCACTAGAGAACACCCGGTCTATCTGATCAGTTCCTCCTCTGCCAACACTGCCTTATCTAGGGAAATCGGCTCCTGGCTCTAAGCCCACAAGCAAGATTATTCAATTTTCCTGCTTTCTTTCATTTTTATAATTATTTTCTTCATAAAGCAGATTGTTAGGTGTCAGGAGCCTGAATTTGCATTCTGTTTTTATCTTCACTTAGCTATTACTGCCTTGAGATAACTTCCACTACATCAGAATTCACCTAGCGAAAACAAACTAATATTTTCTTCAAGTAAAACAAATTATGGCTATGTATTTTCTCCTCATTTAATAAAACCATTTCTAACTAACCTTTAAACTCTGATTACCATAATGAAAATTCTCTTAAATTTTAAATTGTTTTCACCATGACCATCGAAGTCAGCAAAGGTCAAATGATTATCATCTAGTACACAGACTTTTTAAAATTAAAATATAATTACACAATTTCCCTCTTTCTCATCTTCCTGATACTTCTCCCATGCTCCCATCCACTACAACCTTTCAATTTTATAGCATCCTTTAATTTAACTAATTTTATTTCATATACATATAAATCTTGAAAAACGTGTTACACAAAAATTAAATAGTAACATGGAGCTATAGGGTTTTTACAAAATTATTTCATTTACTTGTATTCTAGTAGGTTGCTGATTTGTCCTAATGATGGTGTCTTTTGCCTTACAGAAGCTTTTTAGTTTCATGATGTCCCATTTATCAATTGTTGATCTTAGAGACTGAGCCATTTGGTATTCTGTTTGGGAGATTTTTCCATATGCCAATGAGTTTGAGGCTGTTTCCCACTTTATTTTCTAATAGATTTAGTATACCTGGTTTAGGTTGATGTCCTTGATCCATTTGGACTCAAGCTTTGATCAAGGTAATATGGATTTATTTTCATTTTCAGTTAGACCAGCACCTTTTATTGGAGATGCTTTCTTTCTTTCACTGTATGGTTTTTGATTCTTTGTCAAAGTCAAGTGTTCATAGGTGTATGGGTTTACTTCTGGGTCTTCTATTCTATTCCATTGATTGACCTGCCTTTTTCTGTTCCAATATCATGTGATTTTTATCACTATTGTTCTGTAGTATAGCTTGAGGTCAGAGATTGTGATTCCCCCAGAACATTTTTTTTTT
>JADRCC010332305.1:0-16643 GCA_019843855.1 Hylomyscus alleni | reverse complement strand
CTGGGTATCAGAGAGTGCATACCATGTGTGTTCTTTTGTGATTGGGTTACCTCACTCAGGATGATATTCTCCAGATCCATCCATTTCCCTAAGAATTTCATAAATTCATTGTTTTTAATAGCTGAGTAGTACTCCATTGTGTAGATGTACCATAATTTCTGTGTCACTGTACGTGTGGTCTTTAAAACTCTCATCCTAGGTGCCTGGAAGCCAATATTTTGCTAGCAGCCTTCAGATTTAGATGTAGTACTCTCAGCTCCTTCTGCACAATGCCTGGATTAATGCTGTCATGCTCCCTCCTTGATGATAATAGACTGAACCTCTAAAACTGTAAGCCAGTCCCAATTAAATGTTGTCCTTACAGGGGTTGCCTTGGTCATATTGTCTGTTCACAGCAGGAAAACCCTAACTGAGACAGAGCATGAAATAAGATGTAGTGTTCTGGTTCACACATTCACTCTGCCATAGGGAAAGTCTGCTTAGGGTGGCAGAACTTGGTGAGTTTGCCTGAGCTTACCCCAGGCTGCTCCTGGGCAGTTGTGGGCTGTAGGGAAGCACTAGGGCACTGCTACTGGGTTGGGGAAGTGAATTCTGAGACTTGGGAAAGCCAGAGCTGGTTGGGGTAGGAGGTTCCTGGACCCTCACCAAGACTGGGGCCATGTGGTATTCAGGTTCTTGGACACCCAGGCACTGTCAGAAGTCAAGCAAGAGCTGAGAATGGAGTGTGGGGCCAGAGGGCTTCATCTAGCTTGATAGCTGGCTTTGTGGCAGCTATGGCTGCTAGCTCAGAGAGGCCTTCCACTGGAGACTGTGGCTCTGTAGGTGAAGGCCTTCTCCATGGCTCCCCAAGATTTCTTTGGAAAGAGCCAGTCTATGGTTCCAAATAATTTAATGTCATGGTATAAAGTGGATGTGTAAAACCATAGTCCACTTCTCAGGGTGGGCCTGAGATGAAATGCCTTTTGGAGGGAAGAATGTCTGGGAAGGCAAACTTACTGTTAACACCCTCTGAGCCCCTAGGTACCTAATTAGCATGGAGATCTCTGTCTTGAGCTTATGTGACTACAGGTTAAGATTTTTTTCCTATTTTCTTGGTCTGAGATGTTAGGGATGGCTATTCTACATGTGGAAGGCCTTCAGGGTGTTACACTTATGTGACTGATGACCACAAATCTATGAGGGGCTACAACTAAGTTACAGGGGGCTGGTTCCCTGGAGCAAGTGAAGCTCCTATTGTCCCTTCAGAGTCTCCAAGGCTTCAAACCTTTAATTTGACCAAAGACCAGGCTCACCATCCAGAGCCACCCAGTAAGAGATGAAGACTGTCAACAAACAAGAAAGGGAAAGAGAAAAGGGACAAGGGAGAAGGGAAGGGATATTTGCCTTTGAGGGACAAAGGACTGCCTCTGGATAAAAAGGAGACACATGTAGCCCATAGTCAAATGGCAGTTTATAAGGAGAAAGACCTGTGACTTTTTCATCTAACCTTGTGTTAAGGTATATTTCTTGTGATTGGGTATATTAATTAGGGTAGTCAAAAGGGGACTTTTGATGAGGAGCTTTTGATTGCTGGACTTCAATACTTGGATAGTTAGATTTTGCTGCTCAGCTACAGAGTAAGGAAGTGGCCAGGTAGGGGAATAGACATTTGTGGCTAGCTTTAAGAGTGTAATTTAACATTTTAACAAAGCAGAGAGAATACGTGAAAACAGGCCTGCCAGAGCCAAGTTTGCCATGCTCAGGCATATGATGGTCCTTCAATTACAATTTGTCTTTCAAATCTTCCAGGTTTTGCTTTTCTGTGACAATATATGTCATAGTTCTAGGTTCAAGGTCAAACTACAACATGTGAAAGGAAATCAATTTTGATACCCATGGCAAGAGGTAGACTTGGCTCTAGGGACCTGAAAGCAGGAGAGATGTCCCTGCAACATATGAGAGAGCTGGCACTGCATGAGAATTGCAGGTGATTGGGCCTTGATGGTCTGAGCACTGTCAACCTATCCCTGCATATTGTCTGCTTTGTGATGGAGAGAGTGAGGGAGTGATGCCTTCATCCATTCCTTTTTCTCTTGACACCTATAGCTGTGGGGCAATGTGGGGCAGTGTTCTGCTTATGTTACTTAATCTCAGTCTAGTATTTGGCTTTAAGCCCTAGACACCTGTGGGCAATTTCTGCTTGCAGAGGGCAGAAGAAGCTTGGCCATAATTTCTGAGTCCTTGTTTCCTGTTTCAGTAACAACCCCTCACAGCTGTCCCTGCAGGAGATGTGTGCTCTATCAGGCAGACAGTTCCCCAAGCTCCCAGCATTCTAGATGGATCCTGAACCCAGTTTATCTGACCACAGGCCAGATATGCCACGCCCCAGACAATATAAGGGGCAGTTTGCCCCTTCCTCACTCTCACTCTCACTGCCACTCTCACTCTCTTCCTCTTCTCTCTCTCTTACTCTCTCTCTTCTCTCTGCTCTTTGTTCTCTTCTCTTGTCTTCTTACTCTCTTGCTTTCTTCTCTCTCTCTCCTTCCTCCCCTTTCCTTTTCTCTACTTAACTGGCCTATTTTCTCTTTCCTACACTAAAATAACTAACTTATATATTGCCTCCTTTTAACTAACACCCCGTACAGCCTCAAGTCAACATTGGGGAGAGAGAGACCAAGGCTTCAGCAGCAGGCCTCACCTTTAGTACAACACATGGCAATCATAGCTGGCCCTTGTGTCAGGAGGGTAGGAGAACTGTCTCTGTCCCTCACTAGTTGCAACACTCAGGAGAGCAGGCACTGCACCTATTCTTGGCAGCAGGATGAGCCTGACTGTGTTTGTGGTCATTGCTGGTGAGAAAATCCAGAGGAAATGAGAGAAGGAGGACCAGCTCAGCATTTCTCCAGGTGCAGTACTTGAGAAAATGGCCCTATATCTCCTTGGGGAAGCACATGAGAGCAGTTCCTGATGGTGAGGTCAACAATGAGTGAGCTCATAGCTTATGAGAGTAGGAGCTCTGGCTATGTATTGGATAGCACAGCCAGGATAGGGCAGGAGATCACATACTAGTGGTATGGATACAGGAGAGTTGGTGGGCTGACCAATTCAGATACCTCTCAGGCTCATATCCAGGTATTTGAATTGGCCCACTCCAATATATCTACTTCATCCATGAACTTTGATAGTAGATGAAGAGGCAGATCTTATAGATCAAAAACAAGATATCCATGACACAGGGCAACAACAGGATATCCTAGAAGAGTCCCAATGAAGTTCTAGTATTGATAGTGTTACAAAAGCCAGAGACCTTCTACTAGAGAAATGACACATTGCAGTGAGCATTTGTAAGCAAAGATATATGGACAAAAGTGTATGTTGTTGAAAAAAGTGTGCCATACTATAGCTTTCACAAAAGGTTTTATTCTCTGATGGAAGGTGCAAAGACGAAGAGTGGGTACAATATGAGGGGGGAATCAAAGGTATTGGGGTAAATGATATGAAATTCACAAAGAAGCAAGAAAAATTAAAATAAAAAAGTCAAAGGATTTTTTGTTTGTTTGTTTGTGTTTTGTTTTTTGAGACAGAGTTTCTCTGTGTAACCCTGGCTGTCCTGGAACTCACTGTGTAGACCAGGCTGGCCTCAGACTCAGAAATCCACCTGCCTCTGCCTCCCAAGTGCTGGGATTAAAGGTATGTATCACCACTGCCCAGCAAATCAACTGATTTTATGCCACTTGGTTTGCCCACCTCTGAATAGGAAAACATCCCTGTTCTACAGGTCTCCAGAAACACTTGGAAGTAGAACTCTATAAGTTAGGGTCAGGTCTATCATTTGAGAGAGGTTTCATGGCTATATATATTGTATGCAATGAGAAGCTCAGTTCTGATTCTTATTCTCTCTTTGCATCCCTTTAGGATAGATAACATGTCAATGATCCAGAAATAAATACAAGTGCCTGAAGTAGAAAGGAGGCAAACTGACAGCACACTACTAGAGATGTAATTCGTGATGCAGTTAACATGTTCAGTTTTAGTTATAATTAAAGTTTCTGATTTTTAATTCATCTTAAATTAAATACAATGCATTTCTTTATAAGAGGAACCTGAATCTTCTCAAAATTTAAGATGAAAAAGTATGCCATTAAGCTTATAAGTGATTTGTCGAACACCAAATTAAAGGTCTAGCATTCTAAAAGTTAGGTTCATTTTCTTAGCCAAATTTCTTTAACAGTTCCTGAATTATCTTCATTCTGTGACATCCTTTTCCTTTCTTATGAGCAAGGCCCAGAAGATTCAGAGCACATCTTCCTTCTCCAGCATCATTGTCTAGGGATGGCACAGATGCAGTGGCTGACTGGAGAAAGAGAGAGGCCCATTCTGAACTTCAGGCTTAGCTTTGTATTAACTGGGGCCTTAAAGGTAAATTTTTGCATAAGAGCAGTGAAGAAAATGAACAGCTCAGATCTGGCCAGTTGTTCTCCAGGGCAAGCTCTCTTTCCTGGGGGACAAATGCAAAAGATGAGTCACTTTCTCAGCTCCCTTTGGTGCATCTTGGGACTGGTTTCCCCACCTTCTTATGACCAATCCTGAACTGACCTTTGGCTTTGTGTCCAGTTAATTATGTCTAGCATCTTTTGACTGAGCAATTAGTGCCTGATTCAAATTGGCATTTCTTGACCTTTGGTATAATAATACGTCTCAGACTTCTGTTTTTGTTTTGTCAGCCCTGGAAATTGCTATTTTCCCCAGATATCCTTGTTCTTTACATTGAATAATGATATGTATGTAAGATCTGGGTTCAAAGTATTGTCATAAGTCTGGGAACCATTGCTCTGGGTCACTTCACAACATATATACTTTCACACTGAGTATTCATTCAAAGGTTTATATAAACACATGTATGTGTATCTGTACTTGTTTTTATACCTATCTTCTCATCAGACACTCTTTCAAATATCTAGTTTCATTCAGGTAGTCTATGATGATGAAGGATAACTCTATCACTCCACTATTCTCTTCTTCGGTGAGCATGCATGCTCATTAAGTATGTCAACAGTACTGAAACAATCCATCTAGATCCTAACCCATATTTAAGCTCCTGTTCTTATGTATGTGTTCCTGCATAAGTGTGTCCATTGTGTGCACACATGGATGTAGATTCTAGAAGACAGACTAGGTTGTTGATCCTAATGTGCCATACCTCCCTCTTTTTACATAGGGTCCTGACTCTTTAGAACTTGCCAATTTAGTCTGGATGCTGAATCTGAAGAAATTCTCCTTTCAAGTGCTAGAGTTATAAGCACATGCTAGCATGCTCTAATTTTTTTCTGTGTTTTCTGGAGATTATATTATATTCTGTACTTCCAAGGCAAGTCTTTTAACTTGATGACTTCAAGTCCTTTCTTTCTTCAAAAACAATATATTTTTGACTACAAATAGAAAAACTTGAAAGAAAGGAAATTTATAAAGTTGCTTAGACCAACACTAAGATAAAAATATTAGTAATATTTGAACATCTTTTCTACTGTCCTGAGAGGGTTCCCAACAAGGACATAGTAGCAGGAATGATAGCCTGTGTCCTTCTCTGCAGGGTTAATGTTTAAGAAACTTTACAGGTTTTCAATAACACTAAACATTTTAGAACTTTTTATAGATAAATGTTTCCATTATGTATTTGTCTAATACAGGGTTTTGAGAAAGTAACATGAAGGCAGACCTGAAGAGGTACATTATACACATATTACTACGATGTCAGTATCTTACATTACATCTATGTTTTTCACTATCATGTTTCATTGATCTCTGTCCTCATGTGGTTCCTGTTACCTGTCATGAATATGACTATCAACTTAGTAAATTCCAAAGATTCACCTGTAAGAGTCCACATATCATAAAAAACAAAGTTAGGATCCAGGGTTAAGGACAAAACCTGTCAAAAACCCTCTCTGTGATTGGGCTTGAACCTGCCCTTGTCATGAAGCTAATCCTTCCCCATTTGACGATAATGTGAAATAGTCTCTTTGTTCTTGAGTGTGGCTGGGCAGCTGGAAACTTGCATTTCAATATGGAGCATGTGACTGAAAATTTAGACTGAATAATGAGTAATTTTGATTTTACTATGGTGGTTTGAGAAAGAATGGCTCTCATAGGCTCATAAATATAAATGAGTAGTATCCAGGGAGGGAAAGTGTTTTAAGAATTACAAGGTATGTCCTTGTTGGAGGAGGTGCATCACTGGAAGTAGACTTTGAGCTTTCAAAAGCCCCACCAGAGCTCCCTTCTCTGGGTATGTGTCTCTCTGTGTCTCTGTCTCTGATTAAGATTCTTTGTCTCTCTCTGTCTCTGTCTGTATGTCTGTCTTACTTTGTGTCTATCTGTCTGTCTGTCTCTCTTTCTGTTTCTGTCTGTCTCTCTCCATCTCCCTCACTGTGTCTATGGATCAGGGTGTAAAGTCCTCAGATAATCCTACAGTGCAATGACTCTCTAGTTCTGGCCATAATGACCATGGACTAATCTCATGAATCTGGAACAAAGTCTCCAATTAAATGCTTTCTTTTATAAGAATTTCCTTGGTCATGGAATCTCCTCACACCAATATACAGTAACCAATTCAGTTACTATCTTGACTGTGGCACTGTTGGGAAGTGGTAGAAAATTAAGTGGGTAAATGCTAAATGTAGGTCATTTGAGTCTTGTCACAAATGGGATAGCAGCAAATCAGTACATCCTTTCCTTTCTTTCAGTCAATGATGTGGCAACTTCATTCTTCATCCCAACACTTCTAAGACAATGTTGTGTGTCACTCTAGGCTCAAACCTATTGGCCAAATCACCACAGGCTGAAATCTCTCAAATCATGAACCAAATGAAACTTCCTGATAAGGATTTGTTTATCTCAAACAAGGTCTCAGTGAGGGAAGTCCAAAAACCACAGCTTGGCCTAAAAGATACTACATCATTTCTCTTTCACAGAATCCTCAGAAACACAAGTGAGTCTTTGTGTGCTGCTGTTTTGACTTTACACCTGGTATGGATAGACAAACAATTAAAGTGACTATCCATGAATCCTCTGTGAGAAAAAGATTTTTCAATATGAAGAGATTGGGTGTATGCAGGTGTCACTTAGCCTAAAAGATCAAATTCCTGTGAAAGGCATGGCTATATTCTTAATTACCTTTCACTACAGTCTGAGCACACAGCACATAGATAACTTAGGTAGAAGGCAAAATTAATCACATTTTAGACTTTCAGGATCTAACTCAATAACCGAGCATAATTATAATAAATGAAATGGCTGAGATATTGAGCTGTAATTCAAATCTGTTTGAATGTTTTATGAGCAGGACCACAGGAGAGATGTCCTGTATTCTGTCCTCTTTCCCATTAAAGTGAATTGTTAATGATGAATAAGGTACCTCGGAAGGACAGGGGAAAGCAAAGAGAACAGAAGTAGTTTCATCTAGGCCCTCATGGGGATGCCCAGATTTCCCCAGTATATCTTCTATATAGTATTTAGTCACATTCTGGAAGCTGTATGAGGGAACACAAGGTTCAGTGTGAGAAAATTAGGTAGACACTGAGCTCCAGCTGCAGCATGTTTGGCCAAGATTGTGTACTTCTCTGTCACTGTTCACTGATTCTAGCTGGAAAGATTGCAGTGGAACACACATTCCAAGGGGATCCCAGGAAGAATCTTCTATCCTGCTACTTTCATGTGTTTGTCAGTGTATATTTATGAAACTAAGGAACTGCAAAATTACTTGTAAAGATATGTGTAATGCATAAAACAAATTCTTATAATATACTAGTACACCTTCTTACTGGTTCAACAATTGAAGACTATGGGGAGTTTTTCATAAATAGGTGGCTAGAAAACACAAGATGGTGGGTCATCACTCTATCTTTTTAAACTGACTAGAAAGTTACAGGACACAAATTACCTATTTAGATTTTAAAAGCATGCTTATAATCATAAAAGACAAATGATTTAATTATTGAAGGAGTTTTGTATGGGACAGAACACAATTTACTTATGCAAGTGACAGTTACAATATTGTTTGATATTCCCATTATCATGAGTAGGTAGTCACCCTCCCATTTCTCCTCACCATCTCATTACAAATATGAGATATTTACCTTTGAAAGATCAGCACTTAGAAATAAGTTGAACATTTAAAAACCTTGAAAGATGGCATGTACTTAGATTTCTTTTAGATAAGGTGCAGAGATTTGGGGTTTCTATTTATAATGTTGTGGAAAATAAAACATAAGGAGCTGAAAATTCCAATAGAACCAAGGAGGGTTTGAGAGATAAGAGCCATATGAAGCAGTGCTAGGTCTGGAGAGCACTGGTCTGCAAATGACACTATGGACCTACACTGGGTAGAGCTATATGGATATTCCCAAATTAGAGTAGAGTTCTGTAGGCAGAAGAGAAGGGAAGAGATGAGGTTAGAGTCTGGCCAGTTTTCTTCTCATTACCACTCACCCACTGAGAAAGGCAGAAAGGATTCTCTCTTCTTAAACTGTCCATTTTCCAAAAAGTGCTCTGGATTGAAGACGTCTGGAGTGGCCCACTCTTTGGGGTCCCTGTGCAGGGCAGTCAAATTGATGAGGATCATTTTGCCCTAAAGGAGAAAGCCAAGATCCAAGGTTTGAAATATGGAAGATATGTAGACACAAGGGATAAGCCTTCCCAATATCCCATTCCTGTTTACACCCTAAGCTCCCACAAAAACCTGTTCTTAGTTCAGATCACTGATGAACAGTGTGTGCTTAGCACATTTCAAGGACATTAGATTTCATTTTATTACAAAAGGCTAGTATATGAGAATAGGTCAGTATATGGTAGGGAGAAGAAATGTGGCCATCCATGTGAAGAAAAAAGTGAATAGAGGTGAATAACCTTCAAAATAGCTACTTCCTAAGTGAGGATTATGGAAAGTCTGCAAAGGAAAATGGTGCATCTACCACCTCTTCCTCTCTCTTCCTAGCCCTCAGTATGTAGCTTCTGTACATAGTCTCTAAGTAGGGTCAGAAGTACATCAAACATGTAGAGTAAGCAAGCTCAATCCACTAGTCTCCCTGGCATGGTGCCTTGATTCCCTAGAATGTTCTTTTACCTCATACTGTCTAATTCTCTAGCCAACTCACAAACCATTCTTTCAATTTCTCTTGATTGTGTCATATCAGATATTATGTCCCCCTGCTTCCTTGATATCTTAGAACCTTATCTAATCCATACCTGACAATGTTTATACCATGAAGACAACTTAATAACTATACACTCCATGTCCCATCATTTTTATTAATCACTTTCTAGTACGTTTAATATGAAGAAGCATTCTGTGATTCTCCAGAGCCATTTTTTTCCTACTGCCTAAGATGACATATACTGGTATTTACTTTCTCAGTTTGGTAATCATCCCAATCCCCTATATAGATTGTTTCCTTGACACACGTACTAGTACTAATCCACCCCTGTTGTCAGACTAAAATCTACTATTTTTAATTCTCAGAATCTGCATATATTACTTTACAAACTCTCTAGTTCCCTTCCAGATTCTGGGCCTCATCCCAGCCTACCTAACTCTAGACAGTGCTAGAGTGTTTACTTGAGAGAATTCTCATGATTTATAATCTGCCACATATATGTTCACTTTTTTCACTATGTTTTACAGACAGAAATTCTTATGTGTACAAATAAAAATTATAACTGTTACATGGAGAAGGAAGCACTGAATGAATGAATGAATGAATGACCTTTTCCTGTGAGGACTATACATTATTCTGTGTCATGATAGAGATATAGGAATCAATGTTATGAAAAAGTAACAATTTTCTTAGAGTTACACAGTGGGTAGAGATGCAGCCATTTCTGGAACTAGACCCATGTAAAATTAAAGCCATGTAAAATGAGTCTTTGACTCACTTGCATAGTATCCAGTTAGATTGTCAACTAGAGTTGATACTATATTTGAACTTGACAGTCCATTGTAAAAGTCCTAAGTTGAGGTTTTCTGTTTCTAGGTGTTTTAGTCAAGGTTATGCCTGTGTTTCCATAATAGATTCTTCTGCTCAGAACTCTGAAGACTTTCTTGAGAACAACCCATTCTGAGTAATTTATAATTGTCTAGGAAATTATAGTAGAATACCAGTGAGAGTAACTGTGAAGCCATTTACAGAGCTCATCATCTAATGACAGCAGACTTTCCTGATATGTGCCACCTTATCCAAAGCTGAAGAACTAGGTAGAATAAATGGAGTGGGATGATAGATTCCTGCAGGCATTCTTTCTGCTTCCTGGCCATCAACAGAAAAATGATCTGCTGTGCCTCACCCTTGCTGCCATACTGAAACCCCAGGCATTCTATTTTGCTCCTGTGGAGAAATATCTTTGTTTGGTTCAGAGTGTAGAGAAAGAATGGGAAGGATAATAATTGTGTCTTGAATAGAAAGAGTATGATGTGGTCAAGAGAGCTCTCTGCAGAAATCCTGAGTAGATCATAAGCTAGGGTCTGGGAACAGAGGGATTGTAAGAGAGATCCATTGGTAAAAGTATAAGAGAGATCTTCTAATGACTAACCTAATAATTCCTGGGCAGAACAAATGGTCAGAACAGGTTTCTTCCAAAATACTAAGGTTAGAAAATTATATATTGTAGTAGAGAAACATTATGTAAACTTATTTCACCTAGTCACAATTTCTACTTAATAAAGAAGGGATCAACATTCATGAAAAGAGGATTAAGAAATTTTGAAATAAATAAGAATTCTCAATACACATTTTCTTGGCCACTGTTTTTTGCTGTCCCTTTCTTAGAATTACTATTTCACTTTGTACTAGATTCCTTTATGAGATAGAATGTTCTCAACTGTGGGAGAACAAAAAATGAAGGAAAACAACTTGTGAGCTCACATGTGGCAAAGAAATATTGACTCTTGTGAGTGGACATTAGCATAAGAAGACAAGAGGATGCTCCTTTGCAAATAATGCTGTCTATGACTAAGCAAATTCAACCAAGGTATCATCCTTTCTGTATTCGCCATGATATATATAAATATCACTTAGACACATAGGAAGGATACTCATGGTCTGTTATGAATAAAATCTCAGTTTAATTTTAAATGATTTCTTGGGGCAGCAGTAAATTTTACTATTATGATTAGGTTCCTCAGATAATGAAAACAATGGCCTGGAGATCAGAAGATGTAAATACAAGGTTACCTTAGGCAGGAGGAAACCAGCCAAAGTGCTATCAGCTGTTACTTCTCTGGGCATATTCAAGGGGAGGATGTTAGCCATCCTCTGCACCTCATGGATGACAGCATTGGTGTAGGGCATGGAGTCTCTGTCATCTGTGCTTGGCATCCTCCATTGTCCAATCCCCCCATCAATCTCAGAGTGTACTTTTTCTGCAAGAAAAACAGGAGGCCAAGCTTCAAAGTACAGTGCTTTCTTGTGAAGACAGAGAAGTTACATTTCACCCAGTTTTCTGTTTACAAAGAAACACCTTGTTCCTCATCCCCTCAGTATGCTGCTTTGAAAAACCTGTCAACTCTGTGACTTTCCTTGTGCTTACAACATAACCACAGATTTCAACCAACTCAAGACTGATTAGTTCTGACCAGCATGGCTAAGCTCATACCAATACCCATTCAGGCTTCTGTAACTAAGTTCCTTTGAACAAAGTATTTAGAAAAATGAGGGTTCAGTATGTAGAATTTGAGAGTCTTAGATATCTGCAATCAAGGTATTAGGAGATTTCTTATCTGATAAGGATTAATGTTCTGTCTCTAGATGGCAAAGCTTTTTTGTGTCCTAGTATCCAAAGGAAGAGGGGGATTCTTCCATTCCCATTTTTAAAAAATAAATACTTAAAATATATTTTAGTTTTCCATTTGTGTGCATTGTGTGTTCCAAAGTCAAAAAGTGATGTTCACAGGACAACTTACTGGAGTCAGTTCTTCTCCTTTACCATCTGGTTTGTAGGGGGTTGAACTCAGGAGGTCAGGCTTGCAGCCATCCATTTTACTAGTTGAACCATCTCACTAACCTGTCTGGTATCTGTTCCAATGTCACTAATGTAGTTCACAAGGCTAACCAATCCACTGGTAAAAGAACTTCAGGAGTTGAGCTCATAGGGAAGACATAAAATTTAAAACCACTGAGCATCTGTAGACTGTGATTACTGGAGGAGATGTATCAGACTGAAAGGTATATTGCAAAGTTTTATGGAGTACTTTTGCTTCTGAAACTACTTACATTCTCTAAGGCTCAGTTTGTCCATCTGAATTCTAAGGGTATCTAGGACTTATTCTAAGAATTTTTTGATAATGCGTGGTCTGATCTAACAATAATTGAAATTGCTAGGTGTCCTTCCTATATTTACCCTGCTTTGAATCATAATGGGAATTATACTTTTGTTCAGTTAAAACCATACTTTCCTAGATTTCTTTTGGAGGTAATGTCGGTATTTGAATATGTTCTGACCATAAAAATGCAAGTAGACATGGTGTTTTCGTCTGTGAGAAGTTATGAAAAGACAATTTCATCTTTCCTTCTCCTGTTCCTTTCCTATGGAAAAAAAAACAACGAAGTCCTCACGGCAGGCACCATAAAGAGTGTTGAGCTTTGCTGCCTGTTCAACTCAGTAGAAGTTTAAAGGAATTTGGAATAACGTGCCTATTACAAAGTCTAATTTAGATTTTCCTTCTGTGATAACAGTATGTGGATCTCAGTGCCCTATAGTTGTATAACATTTAAGTGGGGATATACATATTATAAAAATTATCATAATAACTATGCATTGCTTTTAGAATAGGGTCTTCTTTGGAGCCAATATGCCCAAACTTGTACTACACTTGTTTATAATTTCAAGAACTATGATGAACTGTGTGTTCAACCAACTGGAGATCAAAGCTATGTGTAAGTACACAAATCAATAATTATTATGTAAGTTCATATTTTTGTGGATGTAATTGCCAAGGAATTTTATTGAAGCTGAAGCCTAATATCTATGAAATACATTTAAGCTCAACATTAAACTTTTTATGTATAGGGAATTTAGTATTTTACATAACAAATTTAGTACATGAGGACAGTTTGTGCAACTTTGTAATTGGTTAGTCAAATTGGCATCATGTTCTGAAAGTTCATGTATGTTAGAGTACTTATCAAAAACCTTTTCTCTGAGTGGCTGATGTCATGTTTTCCATGGTTTATGTATTCACCCTTAATCAGTACTCTGGTTTGTCCTATCTCTTGGATACTGTTCCTGTTCCAAAATGAACATGGGTGTAAAAAATGTCATGTAAATCTACTGCTGTTCTGGAGCCTCTGCTACAGAAGTCAAATCGAATCCTCCATAGCTTTCAATCTTTTTAATCATACATATTCAGGTAAACATGTTTTCAATTATAACTGAAGATGAAAATTGTAGAAATTTGACTAAAAAAAAAGTGTTTCCAAAGGCTCAGGTGTTTGAACTTTTTAAATGCCAGAACTCTAAGTTCAGACATTGTTCGTGGTGATTGTAGAAATTTTAGGAAGTGTAGCCTTGCTGAGAAAAGTATGTCACTGTGGTCAGACATTAATGTTAAATGTCTTGCCCCATTTCCAGTGTGCTCTCTGTTTCCTCTGTGTACCTGAGATATTCTTTATTAGTTTCTTGCTCTGACTACCTGCTAACATGCCAACCCCAAATTTAAATCCATTCATGGAACCATAAATCAAGTCTTTTAGTTCTGGAAAATAAGTTATTCTCTAAGTGTGACCCAAAGTACCAAAGATAATTACAACATGGCAGCTGAACTTCTCAATGTCATCCTCATGTTTTAGAAGTATAGAAGTACAAGTGACAGGGTTAATGATTCTTCTTTCAGAATTTGGGTTACCTACTGAGGAAAGATGACATCTAAAATGTGAGTCCCCATGAGAAGCGTGAAATTTCTAAGTAAAGCCTGAGTTTACTTACAAGATATTAGAGATGCCACACCCATGAGACACCTAAAAATTGCTGAACAGAGGGACTGTAAGTAGCTAGTCCTAGAGAGTGTTTATGTTTCCAGCAGCAAATCCAAATGGATGGGGCCATCAACGTTCCATGAACTTAAAGTTTAAGATATTATCCAGGAATTATAAGAATTGGTATTTGACATCTTAGATTTTATTTTAACATTGTTCTGTATTTTCTTACTGCACCTTTATTCTGCTCTTTTGGTATTACCATGTATATTTTCTTCCAGTATATGCTAGAAGTATATAAATCTGTATTTTGTTTTATATTGGGGTAAATTTAAGAGATTGCATTCAGTGTCTGAAGAGAATTTGGACTTTTGAAGAGTATAGGGACTGTTAAAGACTATGGGGACATTTTAAATTATATTAAATGCATTTTGCATGATAAAATACCTTGTGCCTATAGAGAACAAAGGCCGGAATGAAGAGGATTAAATGAGAAATGTACAATATAGACTCTACTATTTAAACACTCCAAGGAGTAGATAGTATTTTGGAATCCATGGGACCTTTAGGAAGCACAGGCTTACTTGAGGAAAAATGTCAATGGGGATGTTTTGATGGTTTCTTTCCTTGAACAACTTCTGTTTTTCTCTGAACTTTGTATTTTTCAGATGAGATATGATGTCTTAGCTTCCTGACTTTGCTCTCCGGGCCTTTATTTGTTTTACAGATTCAATGAATAAAGTCTCACATTCATAAATTAGTTTTAGTTATAGTATTATATCGCAACAAAAAATATAGGTGATAGATAAATAGATAGATAAATATGTAGATAGACAGATAGATACAGATATATGGATATAATGACATATACATTTTGATTGATAAATAAAAAGTAGTGTATGAAATAAAGCTCAGTAAATAAAGAGATAGCCTTGCAAGCATAAGAAACTTAGTATGATCCCTAGAATTCATCTAAAAATTCAGGTATGGTGGCGTATATTTATATTCATATTGTTCTCTTGAGGCAGAGATGAAAAGATTCCTTTGCCTCACTGGCAAGTCAGCATTGTCTACTTGGTAAGTTCAAGGTCCTGTATTATAAAGTGAATGAAGCTCAAGAAATGACCATTTGATCTTTCCCAATGGAAAACCTTATGATCACTACTTCTTTTTGTTGTATGGCAAGATATTTGGCTTGAGTATGCTACAGTGACTTATACTTCACCATAACCTTTTACGACAATTTGAAGAACTGTTCTATGACACGAACTGTATATTTATTGATCAACTGAAAATGTCTTCTATAATCAGAGAAATACTATGATGGCATGAGCCACTCTTTCTGAAGGTGTGAACGTCTGTGTGGAGACACAATCTGTGTGCACAGTCTGATAATGGCTAGATCTCCTGATGGAGAGAATGGTAGTAATTTGCTAAGCATTAAATTCTTGACAGAATTTAAAATATATTTGAGCATAGTGTCTGAGAATATTCTTCTGAAATCTCAAAAATTTACATAGTACATTTTGGGTGGATAGGAAGACCAAACTCTAGAGGTAAGACTAAAGGCAATGTCACTGGACAAAACATAATGCCGGGAGGCACCATGAAATTGTGTGTGGCTGAGTCTAGACAGACAGAGGTAACATAAATTTAATGCAAGGTATAAATAAGACAAAGTCATCTTGATGATATCCAGGACAAAGTAGAATGGAAGTTCTAAAAAGGAAAAATGGGCCTAGTGAATATTTAGGAGATACTCTCACTCATTGATGGAACCTACCACAAAGACTGCTGACTTCTCTATTAATTCTCTAGAATTCAAACTTCATCAGAGATAGACTATAAATTCTGTACCCTAGACTCATCACAGTCCTTACAGGACATGTGAAGTCCATGGCCTTTCTCCACAATACCTCTTATCAAAGCAGTTCCATATCTTTCCTCTCCACCTTTCTATCTTCTGGCCCCATTTAAGCAACAACTTTAAGAAGTATCATTCTGCCTTTTCCAGATGCATTCAATAATGCTCACCTTGCACTTCTGGGTTTAGTGTCATATAGAGCAGAGCCCAGCGCAGTGTTGCGGATGTTGTTTCTGTTCCAGCAAAGAAGAGGTCTAGAGTGCTGCAGATGAGGTTTTCTTCATTGAAACTGGTAGTAGTCTTGTCTGGGTACTAAAAAGACATTGTGTACTTTTTAAAAGAGAGTTTCCTCATTATTTTATTAATTAACCAAATATTTATTTTTCCATCTTTTTCTTCATGTTCTCTAGTTAATTTTATATTTGTATAAATCAATTATTTTATTCATATATTTACATTCTAATAACTGCTTCCCCCATCACAATCATCCCTTTACATCCCTATCACTTGACATCTCTCTTCATTTCCTCAACTTCTCAGAGAGGGAGGGAGTCTTTTCTAAGTATCCCTTACTCTGGAGCATCAAGTCTCTACAGGGTTAGTTGCATCCTCCCAGACATAGGGCAGACAAGGCATCCCAGTTGGGGATTGGTTTCCACAGACAGGCAACAGCTTCAGTGATAGCCCCTGTTCCAGTTGTGGGAGGATCCACATAGTGACCGAGCTTCATATCTGTTACATATGTGTTGGGGCTCAGAGTGCATCCAATGTACAAATTTTGGTTAGTTACTTAGTCTCTGAGAGCTCCCATATGCCCCGTGTGGGTTATAGGATGG
>JADRCC010332303.1:11445-26407 GCA_019843855.1 Hylomyscus alleni | reverse complement strand
TCCTCTCCTCTCCTCTCCTCTCCTCTCCTCTCCTCTCCTCTCCTCTCTTCTCCTCTCCTCTCTTCCTCTCTCATTTCCTTTCCTCTCCTTCCCTTCCTTCTCCTTTCCCTTCCTTCCTTCCTTCCTTCCTTCCTTCCTTCCTTCCTTCCTTCCTTCCTTCCTTCCTTCCTTCCTTCCTTCTTTTCTCTTTTTCAGCTCACTTTCCAGTAACCATTGATGAAATGGTGTTAGTTTACTCTAGGGCAGTGGTTTTCAACCTGTGGATGACAAACCCTTTGACAAACCTCCATCTCCAAAAATATTCACATTATGATTCATAGCAGTAGCAAAATTTCAGTTGTAAAGTAGCAAAGGATACTTGTATGGTTGGAGGTCACTACAACATGAGGAACTGTATTAAAGGGCTGCAGCATTAGGAAAGTTGAGAGTCACTGGTCTCTCACAATGCTATAAAAATTATAATAATTATAACATACTGTTTGTTTTCAGTCATCCTTGATTGTCTCGAACTTAGTTCAGACTGGTCTCAAACCTATGGTCTCTTGTTTCAGTCTCCTAGGTTCTGGGATTGTGGGCATGAGCTACCACACTTGGCTATATGTTATTTTTAATTTACATAGTTTATGGAGGGAAGAAAGTGACTAAGCACACAAACTACCCAGAAAAAGCAAGTGGAAATTCAGTTTGGATACAGATTAAATGAAATCTTTGGATATGTCTCATTTCTGCCATCTAGTGGTAACTCCATGATAGACAGTTCAACGTATTTGGAATTAAGCGTCACAGCGATACAAAATAGCAACATAGAAATACTCCACAAACGTGTGTGCATATTAGATAATTACTTAATTATGAATAAAACTATTGTATTTGATAATAATTCATAAAGTATTAAAATAATTAAAATTAATGCTAATTAAAATTAACCGAAGCCCTACATCCCAATAGGAGGGAAAGTGAGAGTTTTAAAGGTCACATATATTACTAGTTATTTCTGCCTCTGACCAGCCGTGTATTGTTATCTGGTTTCTTCTCTTTACAAAGCCTCGGACATTAGATTTAACAACTACATGGGCTTCTGTGAATACTAAACTAGAAAAAAAAACATGAAAAGTGCTTATGTGTATTTCCACTTACAGTTTGCATGCACTATCAATATTGGACAATTAGAATTTGGCTGATACTATGGAGATGATTTTGTTTTTTTTATCTTTCTACTGAAAAAAGTCAAATCCAGAGGACTACTATTTGACTTGGCTTGCTATTTCATTAAATTACTTAGTGGCAGCATGATCTGAACCTTGGTAGATTTTATATACTTAGCATTGCCCCTTGACATTGCCTTCAGTAAAATTTGACCTTAAGGTTAGAAAGAGAAACAAATACAAATTAAACATTGTTCTGTGACTGGGAATGAACTCAAATGAATTCAAATATCTACTGAGTTCCATGTCAATTTTTGTCTTTGACAATTTTATTGCATTCTGGAAAGATTTGATGATTTTTATGGAACTTGTTTATATATTCAGAGCACTAATGATGCAATAGACTCTCTTCTATTATCAAAGAAATGACTCTCATTAAAATGAACGAACACCACTAATTGACAGTTACAGCGGCAGCCGAATCCTACCAATTACATACTGGTTAGCTCCATTATCAGATTTTCATCAGAAAACTCAAAATTCGAGAGAATGGTGATGTGAAATAACTATTCCACTTGTGCTGGAAATTGGTTTATTATGCTTTGGAAAAGACAAAGAAAGATATATAATGGGGAATTACTGAAGACTAGTAATTTCTCTGTCATAGTCTTCTGTGATGATTTACCGGAAAACACTGACAAGTTCTTTTGTAAGTAGAAGATCTCCATGTAAGGGCTTGATTGATGCTATTTCCTGTTGCATCCTTAGCTGCTTTCCTAGAAAATATAGTTATTTATAGTTATTTATTACACTATTTTATATACTATTTAGTATATATATTTACATTAAAATGATATAATTCCATTTAAGCAAATTTTTAGAACTAGGAATTTATTACCAATTTCTGTTCTTTTCAATTTCAAACAGCTTGAAATGATGCTGGAGCCCAAGGTTTGGAGAGAGGCAGCCACTCAGGTCTTCTTTGCGTTGGGCTTGGGATTTGGTGGAGTCATCGCGTTTTCGAGTTATAACAAGAGAGACAACAACTGTCACTTTGACGCTGTCCTCGTGTCTTTCATCAACTTTTTCACTTCAGTCCTGGCAACGCTGGTGGTGTTTGCAGTTCTGGGGTTCAAAGCCAATATCGTAAATGAAAAATGCATTTCACAGTATGGATAATTAATCTCCACTAGCATTTCATGCCTTAATTCTCTATAAAATAGGCATCAAAGAACCCCGGGTGCTCATTCTCCATCTGTTGTACTTTTCAGGAATTCTGAGATGATCTTGAAACTTTTGAAAATGGGAAACATTAGTTGGGATGTCATTCCCCATCACATCAACCTCTCAGCTGTCACTGTGGAAGATTATCATTTAGTTTACGACATCATTCAAAAAGTGAAGGAGGAGGAGTTTGCGGTTCTTCAGCTCAACGCCTGTCAAATTGAGGATGAGCTAAATAAAGTTAGTAGGCCATGTCTGAACAGTCAAAAAAAAAATTATCATTTAGTTAAAGTATGCTTCATCTGAGGACTTCTTCAGGAAAGAGGATTGCAAAAGGCCTGGGGGGTAAAGCGTCTAGATTCTCAGATAACTCTGCATCTCATAGAGTATGTTTACTTACAAAGATTTTCATTTTTTTATAAAACAATCTTATTGATATAGTCACACTACTATGCAGTCTTAGCATAAATAAGTTAATATCCCCTCCAGAATGAAGACTAATCTGAATTAGATATTGCTATAAAAAACTAGTGCTGAATTTGAATTTTGATTCCTGAGTTTTTGATGAATGAATGAATGAATGAATGATAATTTTGGTTATTTTGACAGCTCAGCTAAACAAATTCTAGTTATATCTTTTTCTTAGAATATAATTTATTTTAATAAGGAATTGGGGAAAAGCAATTAACATTCTTCTGTTGGTTGCTACTGTTTGCTTACATTGCCAAAAATGGAAGATAGAAATTAACCAATAGTCATTTTGAGTACGACAGTTAATTATGCCTGGAACACAACATAGAGATCCCATACTATGATTAAAGGCATAAGGAAATTTGACAACCTTGAATTGTAAAAGAAAATACAATTTCTAGGTTTTTGTAATTAAAAAGTCCTGACATTTGCTGAGTTAGTGAAATAATGCAGTCACCTGGCTTAGAGTTCTATATTTTTAATAAGATGTGTCACTGTGTGTATGTGTAGGGTAAGGTATGCATGTGAGGGCACTATCGCTTGTGGGTGTGCGTAGAGAGGTCACAAGCTGTCAGATGTGTTCATTCATCACTTTTCTTCTTTGTGACCTTAGCCTGTGTGTCTCAGTATGCCTGGAACTTGACACTGTGATCCACAGAGATCTGCATTCCTTGTCTGTTGTGAACCACCAAGCCCTCACGCCTGTGCTGCAGTTATATAGACACATGACAGAAGGCCTGACTTTTACAAAGGTGGTAGGGATCTGTATTAAAATCCTCATGTTTGCGTAGCAAACATTTCCCTCACTGACACATGGCCTCATTTTTTTTCATTAAAATTTTATTTTTTTCTCCATGGATGTATATTAATTGTACACAGTACATAAGAACATTTTTGTTCTTATGAGAGTTTTATTCCTCCAATATATAATCCTCTTCATAGGTCTTCCTGCTCTTTTTTCTCCTGGCCATGTTGCTTATACTTTCATATATATATTCTTTCACACATACACACACACACATATTCTTTCATATATATATACACACACACACACATATATATGTGTATGTGTATGTGCTGCAGAACAAAGAAAGTAAAACTCACAAATATGCAGAGTGTTAACTACTAAATAATCAGATTCAAAGATACAATCAACAAATGGGCTACTTTTTTCTCTAATTGCACACACATATACACACACATGTATGTATATATGTATATACACATATACATATCTATGTATATATATTCATTCATATATATATGTATACCCACACATTTATATATATATATATATGTATATGTATATATGCATATATATGTATATGATTCACAAATGGGAGAAAATATTCAAGGTCAGTCTTCTTGAAACTAATCTGCTTGATATGCTTAAAAGGTGTGACAGCTCTTTATAGCTAAAACAGTCCTGTCATGTACAGATAGGACATCATGTCTGCCATTCCTCTGCTGATAGACCCCTCAGTTGGTGCCATAACTAAGCTGTTGGCAGTAGTTCTGCAATAACTAATTGCCAGTATACACGTGATATGTTGACTTGGAGCTCTATGAGTGAATACAAAGCATAGTACAGCTGGACTTTACTGTATATCTGTTTCATTTTGGGGGAAAAATTCCTAGTGGTTTCCATACAGATTGGACTAGTATATGATTCCTTCCTACTAATGGTGGATTTAATTCCTTTCCTCCACAACTTCACCAGTCGTTTTTGTGATTTCTTGATGACTGATATTCAGACTTGAGTCAGAGAGAATTGCAATATAGTTTTAATTGTCATTTCTCAGATGGCTAATGAAGCTGAGCCCTGTGAATATGTTTATTTGTACTTCATCTTTTGATAAATATGTTTATTTAATTAGCCCATTTATTTCTTAGACTATTTCACTCTTGTCATTTACTAGCTAACGGTCTTTGTACACTGTGGATATTAACCATTGGTTATTTTCCATAGCAAGCAGACTGTCTCTCATTTGTAGCTTATCTAGTCACTTGAATGTTATTTTCTTATATAGAAATTTAACTTCATGATATCTGTGTTTTCAGATGTTGGCATCATTTGCTGTGCAAATGGACTCCTATTTAGAAAGTCTTTGCATATAACCATAATTGGTGTGTTTCTCCTAACTTTTTTCCTCTAACAGTTTCAGTGATTATGGAAATTATCATATTAACCTCAATTTTTTCTTTTTTAAAAGATTTATTTATTTATTTTATGAGTACACTGTAGTTGTCTTCAAATATACCAAAAGAGGGCATCAGATCTCATTACAGATGGTTGCTGGGAATTGAACTCAGGACCTCTGGAAGAGCAGTCAGTGCTCTTAACCACTGAGCCATCTCTTTAATCTGCATTTTTTTCTTAATATTAGAATACAGGAGTGTTAGACTTAGTTAAGATGCATTATAAAATAGATATTTTATTGTCAAATGTGTCTTTTTAATTCTAAAATATTTTTTGTTGAAAATATATTCACAGTTTTCCCTCCCTCTACCTCTCCCAACACCCTCTCTCTAGCCACCTCACCTCTCCCCCAGATTCATTTCCCCTCAGGTTTCCTGTTTAAAAAATAGCAGGCCTCCAAGTGACTATAACCAAATAGGATAAATCAAGATAGAATGAGACAAGGCAAAAGCCCTCCTATTCAGGCTGGAGAAGGCATCCCAACAGGAGGAAAAGATGTGTTTTGATACAGTGCATTCTAATCACACCTTTCCCTCCTTGAGCCTCTTCTAGCTGCTTCTCACTTCCCACACACCCAGCCCCATACTTTTCCATCTCTTTCTAATTAGAAACCAAAACCCAAACCAGACAGATAGAAAAGCAGAACACAGGCAAACAAAGGGACCAAAAAAAAAAATGTGTTTCTTGTTGTTGTTTGTCTTTGAAATATTTTTTTTATCATTGAAAATTTGCATTCTATAATCCGGAATTCCTTTTACTCTTTGCATTCCTTCATGTCAAGTTTTTATTCTTCACATTTTCTGTTTTCTTTATTCTAATGAACTAAGCTACTTCATAGGCCAGAAATATTTGCATACATCCATATATATTTTGTTTGTTTTTTATTACCACAAATCAATATTCATATTCATAAGCCCTAACAAAATTAAAAAATACCACGTACTTATTAATGTACTATATTATTCCAGGATGTTTGAAACAACAAGCAATGTTGTATAGTTGTACATTTTGTTCAGCAACGCCGAACTGTATTTCACTCTGTGGTTACTCCGTATTATCCATCTGGGTCCAGGGAACGAGAACATGATTTAAGGAACGAAGCATATGTTAGCACATTTCTTTGCAGTAGCTCTGGCCGTTACATAGTGCTTTCCCCACCTTCACTGATGATAAGAAGCATCCCCTGATCTTGCTCTTCGTTAGCATCTCTTGATTCTGCTCTGATCTTGCTGCTCTCTTCTGTGTTCTGCAGGCTGTGCAGGGCACTGGCTTGGCTTTTATTGCCTTTACGGAGGCCATGACTCATTTCCCTGCATCTCCCTTCTGGTCAGTGATGTTTTTCCTCATGCTGATAAACCTCGGGCTTGGCAGCATGTTTGGAACCATTGAAGGGATCATCACTCCTATTGTGGATACGTTCAAAGTGAGGAAGGAAATACTCACTGGTGAGACTTTACTCTTGACTTCAACGTAGCCCATTTATGTGGGTGAGAGGCTAGAGACTGTAATTGGACTGTGTTATCTCTTAGATGTTACTAATATCTGTATATAATAGACTATAATTTATAATAATTCAATAGTAGGTATAATTATTTTAGTGTATTAGTGTTTTTTTAAGGACAAAAGATATACTTAATATAAGTTACATTTATACTTCTATCTTCTTCAAAACGTAGTTTGTATTTCTGTCCTATATTGGTTACTTGTCGATTGCTGTGATAAAACACTACGTTCAATGCAACTTATAGAAGGATAAAATTTATTTGGGTTTGACATTTTGAGTGGGTTAGAGATGCTGAGGGAGCAGGAAGTTGGACCAACAGCTGAGATCTCACGTCTGGATCCACAAAGAGGAAGTAGAGAGAGCTATACCTTGCTGCTTTTAATTTTACTCATCTATGTGAAAAGGAGATTGAGACATGTAATATAGTCATGGTTTATTTATCTTAAGTGCCAAGAAGTCTAAGGTAGTGGCTTTAAGTTGTGTGGAAAAGTCTCATGGCTACAAATGTATCTGTAAGTTTTTATATTAACAGCAAATGTCCTTAAGTTTATGAATGTGTTTCTTGGATGTTAAGCAGGAAACAAGTTTTAAATAGTTCTTCCTAGTTGTTGCTTGGATAATCAGAATATTCAGGCCTATACCCATCACTTTACTTTACACACTCAAGCTGTTTAAGCAAGATAAATATTTAAATATGGGTTGATGTGATGTTTTTTTCTGATTGAATTTTCTCTCTGTTATGCTTTACTGATAATCATATTTCAATCAAACATGAAAGTCTGTACGTTTGGTAATCTCATTACAAGCCGCACTAGGCTTATTATTAATTCAAAATTGCATAGGAACTTGAAAACTACAGAAGCTTAACAAATGTAGTAAGCACCTATGTCTACACTCTGCCTGGAAGGTCAGTTTTCTATTAATAATAAACATAGGGTATGAATATTTATTTAAAATTTTTTATACAATTTCCCCTCAGTAATTATTTGCACTTGGTAGGTGAGATTTCTTAAAGATATGAGTTATGTACTACTATATTTAATAGAGGTTAACAATGTGTGACCCAACTCCCAACATGTAATTTTCCATAGAGTCAGAGAAGCTAGTATGTACAAAAAATTATAAAAATTGAAAAATGTTATTTGACTGTAATATTTTGCAATGATAGAAAGATTGGGCTTTGAGGAGAGGCTAATTTTTATTTTAATTTCTTTTCTTTAGTTATCTGTTGCCTCCTAGCATTTTGTATTGGCTTGATATTTGTGCAGCGCTCTGGAAATTACTTCGTTACAATGTTTGATGATTATTCTGCTACATTGCCTCTGCTAATTGTGGTCATCTTGGAGAATATTGCTGTGAGCTTTGTTTATGGCATAGATAAGTGAGTATACTTGATTGCATGTAGTTATTTTTCAGCTCTATTTTGAAAAGTTCAATCAATATTTCATTTAAAAGGGAAGAGAAATTGAGAGAGACAAGTCTTCACCTAGTCAAATAGTTCACAATCTTTTGTTGATCTGGCATTTTACTGAGGTGTTCTCCTCCAGTACATGAGGGCTGAGAATTGAATACAATGGAAGGTTGCGTAGAATTCCAAGCACTGGATTAATTCTTATTATCAAAGAATGACTTCTACACTTGAGAAGTATTTCATATGTTACAAGACCCTTAAGTTTCTTTGCTTCTTGTTGTTGGCCAAATTTCATATATGGGGGAAAATAAGAGAAACAGGAGGTACCTTACTCAATTATAACCTGATTAGTAGCAGATGTATGCTTCACAGATTTTCCACTTCTGTCTAAAACTTATGCCTTAGTTACTTTGTTGAATTTTTATAAAAAGTGGAGAGGGAGACAGATAGAGATGATGAGAGAGAGAGAGAGACAGTGAGAGAGAGACATAAACAGAGACACAGAGTCAGTTAATGGTTTATAGTATAAGACAGAATTGGGAAAATGGTCTGTTTTATTTTGAGATACATATATAATTTGCTGTACAATAACTTTAAATGTAATTAATTGAATTTTCTGTATATTTAAATTTCAATAACATACTTTTTATATGAGAAGAATGTGAACTTAATATGAAATGAAATATCAAACTCATATCTGTGGAAAAGTGATCTTTGAAATATTTATTCAATATAAGTCATTTTAAATGTTAAAATGTTTGTCTCTACCTGGCATACAGATTGAGTGATGAGAGTCTTGTGTAAAGTACACATTGGATAAAGGCTTGAGTCCTCTTAGGTGACACAAATTGCATTATTGGTATTGAATGAGTATTTTGACAAAGTTCAGGATGTCTTGTTTATCATTGCCCAAAGCTACAAGCTAGGAAGAATAGGAAATTTAATTTAATAATCGTGTTACATGTATCAAAAGTAGCAATAGAAATATTAAAAGTAAATAAAGCCTCATGTTTTAATGGCAATTGAAAAACACTCGGGGTCATGGAAGTGCATGGAGACTAAGGTGACTGGGGAGATGGTGTAGTGAGAAAATCACTTGCAGCTAGCATGAAGACTAAAGTTCAGATTCCTAGAACTCATATGAAAAATGTGGTTGGGCATGATGATCTTCCCATAATCCCTTCACACAGAGAAGAGAGGTGGAGATCTCGAGTAGCTGGCTAGCCAAAAAGATAAAGTTCAATGAAAGGAACTGTCTGAATATATGATGATTGAGGAAGACACACAGTGTCAACAGTGGGGACACACACACACATATACACACAGCATACAGATATGTAAACATACATGCATGCACACACACCATGCATACTTACATACATACTAAAAACTTAAATTAAGATCCCTATACATTTACTGGAATGGACAACATTCAGAATACCAACAGCACAAAAAAATGCAGAGAATATAGACTAAAAGGAGCACTCAATAATTGCAGATGAAGTTATGAAATAGTGCAAACACTTCAGAAAACACTATTCCTGATTGTGATCATATGATGTTAGGTACACATTTTGATATTTACTAAAAGGAGTTGACAATACATTTCAGATAAAAACTGGTACATGAATGTTCATAGCAGCTTTATTCACAGTGATCAAAAACTACAAACAGTCAAGATGTCTTTTAACAAATGAATGAATAAATCATCCATCTAGAGAATCAAATATAGTTCTATCCTAGATAAATTCCTACCAAACCATGAGAATAATAGAAATATAAATGTAAATTGCTAAGAGATAGAATATGTATTTGATAATACTGTATCTTGTCAGATGCCAATTTATTGTAGACTATTTAGACAGTATCAAGAATAGTCTTTGACAAGATTTGGAAGTAGGGACAGATGTATAGATGAGCCCAAAGGATATTTAGACAGATATTATAATAATGTGTATATGCACACACATACACACATGCACATATAGTTATGGTTATGGTTTTGTCCAAACCCACATGAACAATACAAATAATTACTTCTCAAATGAGCTATGGAAAGTAGATAAAGATGTTATGTCAATAAAGATTCATCAGTTCTAACATATATGCAACTCTTGTATAGGATGTTGATAATGGGGAAAATGATTCATGAGTTGGGATCAGAAAGATATATTGTATTCAGCATTTCAGTTCAGTTTTGTTATGAACTTAAAATAGTTTTAAAAATCAAATGTATATGAAAATTATTCTCCAGTAACTAAGGTTATATACACCTTTAAGATGAGGAATTGTTTCTTCTTGTGCAGGAAGAGACAGTGTTCTAACTGTGCAGCTGGAACACTAGTTTAGATCTTTATTCCAAAGACAAATTTCTCAATTTCTTATCAGAAAACCAATGACTCCTAAGTTTCATTGTGCTAGAATCTGCTATTGTTAAGAGACTGCTCTCTCAAACAATAAGTTATCAATTTAGATTTGCATTTAAATATTCATTATTTTTCAGAAGGCTTGTTAGAGAACACCATTTTTATAGTAGTGTTCCTAAACAATAGTAACAACAGAAGGAAAAGTAATGTTGATAAGTAATGTCATTTGTTGAAAAGAAATGTACATTTGTACACTTATTGAATACCTATTAGGCATGAAGTAGTATATTCTGTATATGTCATTTAGGGTTTTAACAGTACTATCAAGGTAGATATAGTATCTACCTTGTAGAAGTTCAGAGAAAGGAAGATGTTTGTTAAGAGATGGCAGAATTGTCATTTGAAATAACATGTTGTTTTCAAAGGTCACATTTTATCTTAGGCTCTGGCATAGAATTCTCATGCAAGAAATTTCCTGTTTAATTAGTTTTTCCTTTTGCATCATGGAGCAGCTTTGAATGCTGCCTGTTCATCTCCAGTGATTTGTGATTTCATGAACTCAGTAACTACATGAACTTTTACCTGAATCTCCATTAATACAGTTGAAAGATGGTAGATAATTAACAGATTAATAATAAATAATCTAAACTTTTGAGATACCAAATAGTAACAAGGAAAAAGAAAATATTGAAGCATAAGAACATAGCAAATATTAGTAAATATGAATGCAAATGTAAAAGGAATATCCTAAAAACCTGGATATGATGGCAGCATAGTTCTTTATTGAGTTTTTCTCTTGCTTTTATTTTTTCACTGTCTATAATAGTGAAATGGAAGACCTGTAACCTCTAGCAAGAGGATATCTCCATGGATCTCATAAAAGGTCCAGAAAAAGCCACTGTCACCCTCAAGATCTATGTGGTGTCCCATATTTGTGGGAGGGCAGCACAGAACATGCAGCCCTGTTTTTGGCATTTTCTTTAATACCTGAAGTTCATTGCAGCAAAGGATTCTATCCCTCATCCCTCACTGTAAGGTCTGCAAAGAGCTCAAACAGTAACATGATAGTAAAGGAGGGAAGTGGATTCAGAAAACAAACAAAGCAGTGTTCCCTTCTAAACTCAACTCAACTCTGAGGAGAGAATGAGGAGGAGATAACTAATTTAGTAGGATAGATACAATCTGGAACAGCACAAGAAGAAAGGGGGGATTAATGAGAGGAGGAGCCCAGAAACCATAGGTCTGAGCCATTACAATGGCAAAATAGAGGTGTCCTAATTCCTCCCTCCTGAAAACTCATTAAAATAAATTTCATTTAAATGTACTCAAGTCTCACGGAAAGTAAGTCATTTCAAAATAAAGAAAATGAGGGTCTGAGACACGGTAAAGAATAAAAATCTAAAAATATTTCACCTGAGACTCAAGTGAAGGTTTAGAGTTGATGGAGATTTCAAAAGGGTGGAATTTTGGATTATTTAAATTTTCAAAATTATGATAGAGAAAAAAGTAGATTTAAAAACAAGAGTTGGAAGTCAGGATATAATTGTGCATAATGGGGCTCAAAATAAAAGGAACATAAAAGAAAGCATGAGAATAGAAAATAATTTTTATTTTTATATTTTTTACAAAATTAAGTATAGAAATGATTGCTTTAGAGAAGGGAATGTAGCAGAACTTACGGAAAGGCTTTATATATACATGCTCATACACACATGGATATATATCAGATATATATTTATTTGTTCTGATATATAACTTGCTCTTATATATCCATATTATTTATATTTATATATATATAAAACATTCTCTAAAATATATCTATATATAATATATTTATATTTAATAAATATACTAATATATAAAAATATATTACATATGTATAATATACATATCTTCCTCTAATCTATATCTATATATTAGATGTATGTATATAAATCTCTATCTATCTCTATCTATCTATCTATCTATCTATCTATCTATCTATCTATCTACCTACCTACCAGAACAAATACAAAAGCTATGCTGATGAAACTGATCTGAAATAAGTAATTATGTGATTGTTGAAAGGGCACACAGAGTTCTTCATAAGCAGATGTAAAAGCTGATACCAGATCTCTACTACTAAGTTTTTAGTAGTAGAAAAAAATATACAGCTCTATACCATACAAAACTTTATTTTGATAAAGCAAAATCATTTCTAATGAAAATATGCATGTCACAGATATTCTTTCAAATGTTACTTGTAAACAAGATACGTTTATAATAAAGAAAAACAATTTTTTACTTGCCTAAACTGACATTCGAGTTGTAGCAACTGTGACAATTACAGTTCTTAAAAAAAGTAAGTAGCCAGGTGGTGGTGGCGCACGCCTTTAATCCCACCACTTGGGAGGCAGAGGCAGGCGGATTTCTGAGTTCGAGGCCAGCCTGGTCTACAGAGTGAGTTCCAGGACAGCCAGAACTACACAGAGAAACCTTGTCTCGAAAAAAAAACCAAAAAAAAAAAAAAAAAAAAAGTAAGTAAAATTATTATGATCTCACTGTAGAATTCACCAGAGATCTGGAGTTAGATTCCTAAAAAGTCTGTAAACAGACATCAGTACAATTGTCGCTAGTGGGCAACAATTAAGATTCACTTAATTTATTTATGTATTTACCACTTCATTATATTTTCATTCATGTGTGAATGTAAAACATACAACAGTGTATCCCTGGGAGCTAGGAGACCATTTTTCGAGTACTTGGTCTCTCTTTCTGCTAGGTGGTTTCTTGTGACCTAATTCAGGTCAGTGGTGGCCAGACCCTTTACCCACTTAGTCATCTTGGTTGCCTCGAGATTCACTTTTTGCTAAGCATAAAGGAAGGTGACTACTGTGCAGTGATTGTACACTGTTAGGGTATTGATGCTTTATACCTAATGACTTTTTTCCCCCTATAAATGATGGCACAGTAACCAGACAAAACCTGAAATGTAAATCTGACCACCACTCTGCTTTTATGGCTATCTTGTGAAGAGTAAGGGAAACTGGTAGTTTTGTGAGGAAGAAAATGGAGATGGCCTGATACAATGGCCACTGAGAAATTATATGACAAACTAAAGACACAGTCCTTAGAAAAGACAAAATACAGGGGAGGAACTTGAAGGATAGGATTGGACTTGAGAGATACGTGAATGAATTACAAAATGGGAACATTCTTTTAGCAATGACACTACTAGAAAAACAGTGAAAATTCTCAAAATAGATAAGTACCCGTTGGTAGTATTTAATGATATCACAGAATCATTACATTTTTTGTAAATGATAATAAGGATGATTTACATAACAACATTTTGCATTCATAAAATAGATCATCATCCATACTACATTTCAATAATTGTCCAAACATTTACATTAACCACAATCATAGGTTTGTTTTATTTTGTAAATAAATATTCAGTATAAAAATCATATTTTATTATGAATTTATACATAGTTGTATTTGTGCATATGTTGAAGTTGTTATCTGTTCTTCTGCTTGTGGAGGCCAGCAGTTAACATTGGGTTCTCCTATTTTATTGCTAGTCATCTTACTAGTTATTTATTCTGAAAAGGGTATCTCACTGATCTATGGACTTGCTACGTCAGCTGGACTAGCTGACAAGTAAGCCCCTGAGATTTGCTAGTCTTCCTTTCCCTAACATTTATGTTTAGATGCATATTCCTGTGCTTTGACTTTTTATGGAGTTATTGAAATCTGAACTTAGGCCCATACGCTTGAATGGTCGACTCTTAGTGCACAGAGCTACCACTCTATTCCTTGAAGCGATCGGTACAAAACTTACTAAAGTGTTTAAATATAGACTTCTGTCCAGTTATTAAGAGAATGTAATAAGATGGAAGAATAATTAAATATTTTCTTTTTACCCAGGTTTCTAGAAGACCTCACAGATATGTTAGGATTTGCTCCAAGCAAATATTACTATTATATGTGGAAATATATTTCTCCTCTAATGCTAGTAACATTGCTAATAGCTAGCATTGTGAATATGGGATTAAGTCCTCCTGGATATAATGCCTGGATCAAGGAGAAGGTAAAACACAAAATAAGAAAGGGTTATCTCAAAGTGAAAATATGCCACCACTTTATATTTTATTTTCATTTTATTTGCTTTGTAGATTTTTTTTTCCTTTTGAATGTACTGTTTTGGTTTGGGGATGCTAAGATGTATAATCTGTACCTCCCACACTCTAATGCTTACAATACACTGTGAACTCTGTGAAGTTTAACAAATGAGACTATCAGTCTTTCACTAACTATTAAACCAGTTCTCTTCATCTAATCACTGAAGAACAGTGGTTGCACAGCTTTTGACTCCTGGAAACAGAAAACCTCCAGAAATACTTTTCTATAGAAATGCATTACGTTTAAGCTACTTCCAACACTAACAATACATACTAGTGACATAGACATAATTTAAACATATACTGAATCAAGAATTTATTACAATTGTTTTCTATGAGCAGTCACTACAGAAGGTTTGCTTTCAGATAGAACTAGTCACATTGGCTCAAACATGAGATCTGGGTTAGCTGCTTCAGACCAGTGTGCTTACTTTAAGTATCCTGTGCTCAATGATTCTACAAAATAAAAAAAAAAAAA
>JADRCC010332303.1:0-10923 GCA_019843855.1 Hylomyscus alleni | reverse complement strand
ATATGAGCACCTAGAAAGACTGCTGACATTTATTCTCTCCCCTGCTTTACCAGGCATCAGAAGAATTTCTGAGCTACCCAATGTGGGGGATGGTTGTCTGTTTCTCTCTGATGGTGCTGGCAATACTTCCTGTCCCAGTGGTGTTCATTATTCGTCGCTGCAACCTCATAGACGATAGTTCTGGTAACTTGGCCTCTGTGACCTATAAGAGAGGAAGAGTCCTGAAAGAACCCGTGAACTTGGAAGGAGATGACGCAAGCCTCATTCATGGAAAGATACCAAGTGAAATGTCATCTCCAAGTTTTGGTAAAAATATTTATCGAAAACAAAGTGGTTCCCCGACCCTGGACACTGCTCCCAATGGACGCTATGGGATTGGGTATTTGATGGCAGACATGCCAGATATGCCAGAGTCTGACTTGTAGCTGAGCGAGAGCAGGGGTTGAGCTTGGTTAATTTTTATCAGTGAGCATTGGTTCTACTATGAGAAGCATTGGGCTTCACTTACCACAAGGTGATCTCAGGTGTCCATGGCTGTGATCTTTAATCCCAACATTTTAAGACAGTTAAAGAACAATAATCCTCAGTTTACCTTTACAAAGAAATGATGGCAGACAAAACTCACATTGACTGAGGTCATATTTGGTCAGGATTTTTTTAAAAAAATACACTTTGGCATATTTTCAAGTATTTCTATCTCTTAAAAAAAGGTGTCATTTCAGTTTCTAATAATTTCTGGATTTAATATTATTGGCAATTTTAAAAACTCCCTGGAATATCTTACAATTCCTAATTTTGCCTTCAGAGTAAGTTCTACTATTACCATGAACAGTTGTGTGAGCCGGTGCCTCTCAGCACATTTCTATGAGTATGTTCTGTAGATAGTCTGTACTTAATTCTGGTAGCATTGAAACCTTCTTAGGCACTTAGTTGGAGAAAACTGCAAAGTATTTTCTTATATGATAGCTGCATAGAGCAATAGTATCAAAGAGTAAGGAGGCACTGATGCTGCTGGGCGAGAGTTAGGTCCAGATGTGACAGAGGGTTCCATGTATACTGTATATTTTGTGTAAAATAGGTGTGTGGAAATGATTGAAGGGAGTGACTCCATACTCTCAAGAATTATGCAGACTGCATTTTTCTCATGCCGTGTGCCTAAAAACCTACTTAATATTTATTGTGGTTTTGAGATCACTTATAGTATATTTATAAAATATACTTGCAATGCATAGAGATGCATATCAGGACTCTTAAGTGCTGATTTGAAAAATTGAAGCAAGATAGCATTTGATTTCATATGTTTCTGTTTTGCTTCATTTTATGCAAATACAAATTCTTTTTTAAGTGATTGTTAAAACTGTATGGCATTACATTTTAACCTACAAATAAACGAAGTTTAAACAACGGTGTTCATTTCCCTCATTGATTTTTGCTTGGATCACCTGAACTGGATTATGCCTCTTACAACTCCTCTCAGCTAGATTGTGTTGCATTTCAGCCAGGACTTAAGTATTTTATAATACTCATCACATTCCAAGTCGGATTAACAAAGTCACAGGGCTGAGAACATTTGCCAGACAAATAAACAAGAATTTAATAACTGAGGGTTGCTTTAACATAATCTTATAACATGGAAAAATGCATATAGCTTCTAGCAAACTGTGTATGCGATTGAGTGCCTCAACTGTTTTCATGTCTGTGATTAGCTAAAGAACAGGACATGTACATAAAACAATTTTGAATACACATTACAGTCCTATTAATTATAATTAGATTTCTTATGTCCCTACCTTCCTTTCCTTTACCAGATATTAAACCCAGCATATTGTGCAATCTAGACAAGTGCTCTATCACTGAGTCATAATGCTTTACCAGTCATATTATCCATCATTTAGATTAACCATCTACATTCTTTCGTCACACATAACTGTAAGTCTGTTTCTTTGGATTTCCTCTCCTACCGTGATGCTGGGAACCTATAGTTCTCCCCTTGGTTTCCAACAACATTGGTTACAAACAAACAAACCAACCAATGACAAACACACATGTAAGTGAAAGGATGTAATATTTGACTTTCTGTTTCTGAATCGTTTCACACCATTGGATCCTTCTGTGTTGTCACAGATGGTAGTATCTTTGTTTAGGCTACATGTTCCACTGCTTTTTATGTTTCAGTGCTTTGGTGGGACAAGTATATTGCTTCCACATCCTTAGTCTTTCACATGATGTTGCAGCAGACAGAGCTCTGTGAGGATTTGATTTCATTTCTCTTCTGGTAAAGTTGATAGTTTGAGATCTCTAGCCTCTACTCACAAACATGAGGAACGTTAGCCAAGAAGTTAAAGCAAATTGAAATGTTCCCCTTTTTAATATTACCATGCGACCAGTTCTTGAGTAGTCCTTTCAGCATCTGTTAAATAAAAGTGTGAGCAAGGTATTGTAGTTCCTGTTCGTGAGACCAGTACTCAGAAGATGAGGCAGGGCTTTTGTGTAGTACAAATTCAAACTTGTCTACATAGAGAGATAGACAGGCTTAGTGCTAGACAGATGCCCTGCATCTAAATAGATAAGTAATTAATAAAGATAGGCATCATGCCTCATACACACTGAGTCAATGTAGCATGATAATTCAAACCTAGGGACAATCTTCATTTAATTACTCATTCCTTACTGTCAGTGTGATTATATTTGTCCTTTCTTAGCAACTGTAGTACATAGCATCAACAGCAGTAGCAACAACAGATAATTTAAACTAGCCTTTTCTATAATCTAAAATTTGAAGTTCATTGTTTTTTTACACTACTGCTTCAAGATTTGGCCTAAATTTACATTGATGAGTGGAAAAGCTAAGATATGTCTCCTTGCGGCTACAAAGTCTACTGAAGGTGGTAGAATCCTTACTGCAGTGTTGAGAATAACTCGCTCAGGGTAGGGTTAGGGTCTCAGTGTAGGAGACATTCTCACACTACAATTAGGTTATGGAACACAATTGCATGAAGATGTATTTCCGTTTCTGTACATTTGTGTATTTTATAGTAGCATTTGGTTATGACTAGTTTTCTTTGTTTTGGCGAAGTAATGAATTATTAGATTTGCTTCTAGTGCATGGGTGAGAAGTTACATGAGTATACTGTCACAAGTTCATTACTGCAAGTCATATCCCATCATGGATAACAGCATGGACAGTACACCATGGGGTTCCCTTGCAATCAATGTTTCTCTTTCTATACATTCTAGTATCTCCCAAGATTACTGGCACTGGGAGGGTGGCAGGGAGATGTAATGGATATAAATATAAGCTCCTCTCCCTTTCTACTAGGAAGAGGTGATAAACTTTATAGGTTACACTCAGTTTTAGGGTCAGGAAGATAAAATTGTGTTGCGATGTCTCAGTGGATTGACTCCTACCCTGACAATATGAGCTTAATTCCAAGAATCCACACAGGGTAGATGAAGAAACCTCCACTTGAGTGCTATGACATCTTACACACAACACACACACACACACACACACACACACACACACACACACAAATGTAGAAAGGTTTTTTATCTTTATATATATATAATAAAGATTTTATATAATATATATACACATGCCAGGTCCCTTGTCTATAAACTAAGGCTTCCAGTTTAATGTTTTGTGCGATTTCTGAGTTTGTGAAAAACTAGGTCCTTGTATTGACTTGTATTGTGCTATTTTTCTTCTTTTTGTTCATGCTTCTGATGTGTTAGATTTCATTCTATCTTATGATATTATACTTACTTTATTATCATCCCTTGGAAGCTCATTTTTTTCTAATGAGAGGCAGAATGGGGGTAGATCTGTATTAGAAGGGAGGGGAGAAACAGGAATAGAGAGAGAAGAAATGTTAATTATGATATATGATTAAAAATGTTTCCAAGGAAAGGAAAGATATTATTGTTCCTCTTATAGGGCTGCAAACAATAATAGGAACCAACCAGTACCCCCAGAGCTCCTAGGAACTAAACTGCCAACCAAAGAGTACACACGGAGGGACTAATGGCTCCAGTTGCATATGTAGCAGAGGATGGCCTAGTAGGTCATCAATGGGAGGAGAAGCCTTTGGTCCTGTGAAGGCTCTATGTCCCAGTGTAGGAAAATGCCAGGGCCAGGAAGTGGGAGAGGGTGGATTGGTGGGCAAGGGGAGGAGGGAGGGAATAGGGAGTTTTTCAGAGAGGAAACTAGGAAAGGGGATATCATTTGAAATGTAAATAAAGAAAATATCTAATAAAAAAATGAAAGGAAAAATTTTAAAAAATCACACTTTTCTACATACCAATGATAAACATGGTGAGAAAACATCACAGGCACACTTCCATTTACAACAGTGTCAAAGAATAAATGATACCCAGGAATAAACCTAACCAGAGAGACAAAAGACCTCTACAATGAAAACTTTAAATTTTCAAAGAAGTTGAGAGAAGTGAAAGAAAAATAGGAAGTCCTTCCTTGTTCATGGATTGGTAGAATTAATATTATGAAAATGATCATTTTATCCAAATCAGGGTAGGTTCAATTTAATCAAATCCCTATAATCCCTATAATCCCTATAATTTTCTACACACAAAACCAAAGTTTGAATGGTATATATCCAATATTTCTATCACCTTGTCTCTTTAATCTCAGTCCAGCAGTCCCCTTGTTCAATGTTTGTGGGCACATTCTCTCTTTATAATGTTTTACCCAAGAAAGTGCTTCTCAGTTCCACAGACAGATAAATATCCTTTGATAGTCATTTACTACTAGGTATCAGGACAGGCTTAATAGATAAAACAGCCTGTATTGCTCAAATATGAATTTCCATATTAAAACCAGTATATTTCATTTTTCATACAATCATATTTTTCTTTATTACAAATGCAGTGACTTACTTATAGAAATCTTGGAAAACTTGAAAGAAGTTTTACAAATACTGAAAATAAAGCAGTTCTAGTTGTAAAAGACATTACAAAAGGTTGATGCATGGTTCTAAGAATAAAATTTACTCAGTAAAGCAATTGTACTAGTTACAAAAACATGTTTGTTCGGTGTCCAGTAAATTATATGCTGGTGTAACCTAACCTGAGAAAATGATACCCCAGTGTTCCTTGACTTGAGAACATGATGACTGTATATACCCTGAAATTACACCATGTCATGGTATTATGACATGGTATTTTATCATGTCATATTAGTTTATGCTGACATGAGATCATTATACTTCTGTGTACTCTAACCTCAATTTAGATTACTCTGGTAAACTATGATTTGAGATTATTGTACCTACCTTAGGATAAACTAAGAGACCCACAAGAACTTGCTACTTTGGTTTAACTTCTTCTGAGATCATGGCATCCTAGCAGACTCAATGAAAAGAATGATTACTAAGTGTACATTGACTTGAAATCTCAGTGCTACAGTCTACCTTCATCTAAGAAGCAGAAATAAAGTTTAACCTTTTCAAATAGAGTAGAGAGTAGACAATGAAGCATCTAATTAAGTTTTCCCTTGCTAGCATTGATCCCCCACATTGACAAAGTAAATTGAATCTAAAGATGGAGACACACACTTATAAAACTAAAATGAGGAGACAGTAAGAAGGAGCCCAATATGGAGGTCATTACTAAATGTATTAAATAAAAGTGTCTAATTTTTAATTCTGCAGTTGCTCGATTCACTTCTGGGTAAAAAAATTTGAATTCAGCCATTTTATAAGATCTTCCTCAGATTTTTTCATATCAATCACTTTTCATAAACTACTTCAGGAAGTACCTGAAGAAGGACACAGCCAACCAATGTGCCTTTCTCAATAGCAGTTGCCAGTCTTCATTTCCTTTACTCAAGTGTAGTCACTAGTAAATCAAATCTATGAATTATTTTTAGAAGACAGCTATTTTTATATGCTTAGCTTAACACCATAGGATATGTTTACTCTATTTTAAACATTTATTTATTTATTCACTTTACAACCCAATATCAACCCAGTACCCCCTCACCCAAGTCCTCCACCAATTCCACATTTCTTTTAAGAAGGGAAAGCCCCTCTCTGGGTGTTACCCCCTCACTAACCTCTAGTCGGGTTAGGCATACATCTTCCACTGAGGCCATACAGGGAAGTCCATTTAGAGGTCAAGGATCCACAGACAGGCAGGCAAACGACTCGTGGACAGTCCCTGATCCTGTTGTTGGGGGATCTGCATGAAGACCAAGCTGCACATCTGCTACACATGTGCAGGGAACTTAGGTCCAGCCTGTGCATACTTTTTGGTTGGTGATTCATTCTCTGGGAGCCCCCAAGTATCCAGGTTAGTTCACTATGTTTGTCTTCCTGTGGAGTCCTTGTCCTCTTCAAGTCCCTTAGTCCTTCTTCCAGCTCTTTGTAAGAATCCCCAAGCTCCATCTAATGTTTGGGTGTGAATATTTGTATTTCTTTCCATTGGCTCCTTGGTGGAGCCTTTCAGTTTGCAAGCATAACAGATATCATTAATAATGTAAGGATTGGTTTGTGCCTGTGGAATGGGTCTTCATCTATGGTGATTGAAAGTTTTGCTGGGTATAGTAGTCTGGGCTGATGTCTGTGGTCTCCTAGGGTCTGCAAGACCTAGCACAGGCCCTTCTAGATTTTAGAATTTCAAATGAGAAATTGGGTGTAATTCTGATAGGTCAGCTTTTTTATGTTACTTGACAATTTTTCCTCATTGCTTTTAAAACTCTTTCTTTGTTCTGTGTATTTAGTGTTTTGATTATTATGAGGCGGGAGATTTTCTATTCCGGTCAAATCTGTTTGGTGTTGTGTAAGCTTCTTATACCTTTATAGCTATCTCTTCTTTAGGCTAGGGAAATTTTCTTCTTTGATTTTGTTGAAGATGTTCTCTCGGCCTTTGAGCTGGGGTTGTTTCCTTCTTCTATTCCTATTATGCTTAGGAATATAGTATTCTGGCAAAAGAATCAATCTGAATATCTTCTGTCAATTTCCTGAGAACTTGAGTGAAGCTGAATGTAATGGACCAGTTTGTGTGATAGAGGAAGTTTCAAGAAGGAGTATCACTCAGTCTGTGTCATGGTTGCTGCTCAATGCTCATTGGTATAATCCAAAACTGTAGTGAGAAAGAGCAGAAAGTTAAGCAGAGAGATAAGACAACTGACATTTGAGGAGGAAGTGTATGTGTATTTTCATAGTGTCTCAAATTTCTTAGATGTTATGTCATGAACTTTTTAGATTTTTCATTTTCTTTGACTGATATATTGATTTCTCCTATTGTATTTTCAACATCTGAGATTCTTTTTCTACTTCCTGTATTCTGTTGGTGATGATATATAAGTCTATAGTTCTTTTTTTCTCTCCTAGATTTTCCACCTCCAGGATTACCTCAGTTTGTGTTTTCTTTATTGCTTCTACTTCCCCTTTCAGGTCTTCGACAGTGTTATTCATATTATTCACTCATTTTCCTGTATTTCCTTAAGGGATTTATTCGTGTCCTCATTAAAAGCCTCAATGATCTTTATAAGAGTGGATTTAATATCTTCTTGTGCTTCAGGATCACTAGGATGTTCAGAGTTTGTTGGAGAAGATGGCTGGTCTCTATTGGTTCCATATTGCCCTAGGACTTGTTGACACTGTTCAAAGATGTGCAAACATCATCTTTATGGGAATTCAATAATTATATATAACTAAGGCATAGTATTTTATTGTGATCACATAAGTTTGAGTAATATTGTTGTATAAAATTCAGGAGAATAGAGAAAATAATTTTCTAAATGAAAAATAATGACAATATTTTTCTAAATGAAAAATAATCACAGAATTTGTTTGACAATAAACCTTAGAGTAGAATCTTTACTTGCATATTGTTATTCTAGACAACAGAAGTAAGGAAGTGCTTTATATTTGAATGAGCTTTTTTACCCCCTTTAATTGCCTCTGTAACACAATCAAAGAAAGGTAGGCATTAGACAGAGGAACAACCTGTAGCTCTTGCTTTCCTCTCCTTGGTGGGGTGTCCATCACTGACTAGCCAGGCATAGACAACGTGTCTAACTTTTCTTGATAAGTTCTCAAGGCTGACTCAGATTTGATTGAGCAAAAATTTCAGGTTTAAAACTTTCTAGTCATCTGCACTTTCTTTGCGCATATGAAAGGGCACAGTAACAGTTATACCTTATTGTTCTTAGTTGTATTAGGTTTGAATTTTTGTAATTTTGAATGCACTATTAAAAATGATCTGAATGCATTTATTTTTCTAGCTCATCTATTTTAAGAAGCTCTATTTATTGTCAAATATGATTTATCATACTTTACTCATAGCACTAAACACACAGCAAATACCTAAATTACAGTGGAAAACTGATTCACTTATTTATTGGCTAATTATATTCTAATAAGTGTATTTGTAAGTTACTATAGTAGTGCCCAGAATTATTACTGAAATTTCAATAAATTGCATTAACTTACACAATTACTCTTAGAATATATTTTAACTTTTTTGTTCTCTTCTGATATAATCTTAAATCTCTGTTTTTTAACACCTCATTTACTATTTCTCCTTTAAATAATGCTTTACTCTTTCATGATAAATATTATGTATGTTCTAGAAATAACCTCTGACCTACACAGAATTTTAAGTTTTATTTGTTTGTATTTTTTTTTTGGTTTTTTCTTTGTTTGTATTTTAAGAGTCAATAAAGTTCACATTTGAAAAAATATTATTTATTCACAAGGATGAAAATTTTTTCTTTAAAAATTACATGATGATGCAGTTACATAAAATAAAGCTATATTAAAAATAATAAGCAAACAAAAATAATTAAAGCATCTCACAGTATTTTATGTAAATATAGAACTTCGAAAGCAGTAAATCCATCTAGGGCTCTCTGTGTCCTCGTTGGGCAACTATATGATAGTGCTGACCTTCTTCGAGGTGGGTATTGCTTCGGGTCTTCTCTTTTGCTAGCACAAGGAAGAACTATTACTTTTATTTAAAGTCCTTCCAACTCTCAGCTCAGACTTGCTGTTTCCTATGTCTGTTACCTTACAATTCTATCCTCTATCAATGGTTATAATCAATACCTGTTTTTGTACTCAATTTAGATGGTGCTTTCTTCATGGGGCTGTTCACCTTTACCCCTTTCTTCATGTTATTTAAAAAAATTTCCTTTATTACCCAATCAACTCCCAAAGGTCAGAAATTCTGTGTAGGTCAGAAGGGTATTTCTAGAACATATATAATATTTATCATGAAAGAATGAAGCGTTATTTAAAGGAGAAATAGTAAATGAGGTGTTACAAAGTAAAGATTCAAGATGGCATCAGAAGAGAACAACTAACTCACATCTGTGGATTGAATGTGGTTGGTCATTCCACAGTTCTGTGTTTGATGCTTTTTGCCACTACCATGATCTGAAAAATGGTGAAGGCTTTTCATACAAAATTACCTAATGCACTGTCCTCAGAGGAGGGTATTATAGTCACAGCTAATTCCTATAAAAACAGTTTTTTTAAAAGAGCAAATCTGGCTCTTGGATCTGTCTGGATTTCTGACTTGCCATAAGAACTCTTCTACTTCTCTCACTTGAGTGTTTTGTCAAAGTGAAGGAAAAGTGATAAGTTTATAAACTAAAGTGAGTCTAGTTAACATAACACACACACACACACACAGAGATAGACGCTCACACAAAACATACACTTAAGTATATACTAATATATGTATATATTATTGAAAGTTAAAATTTTTATTGGTTATTTTATTTATTTACCTTTCAAATGTTATTCCCCTTCCCAGTTTTCCCTCTGGAACCCCCCTATCTCATCTCTTCTTCCCCTACTTCTCTGAGGCTGCCTCCCCACTCACCCACCCACTCCTACCCTACCACCTTGGCATCCCTCTAAACTGGGGAATCAAGCTTTCACAGGACCAAGGTCTCCCCTCCCATTGATGCCAGATAAGACCATCCTCTGCTACATATGCAGCTAGAGCCATGGGTCCCTCCATGTGTATTCTTTGGTTAGTGGTTTAGTACCTGGGAGCTCTGGGCGGGGGTCTGGTTGGTTGATATTATCGTTCTTCCTATGGGATTGCAACCCCCTTCAGCTCCTTTATTCCTTCCTCTAACTCTTCCATTGTGCTCCCCTTGCTCAGTCCATGGTTGGCTGCAAGCATCTGCATTTGTATTGGTCAGGGTCTGGCAGAGCCTCTCAGGAGACAGCTATATCAAGCTCCTGTCAGCAAGCACTTCTTGGCATCAGCAATAGTATCTGGGTTTGTTGTCTGCATATGGGATGTATTCCCAGGTGGAGCAGTCTCTGGATGGCCTTTCCTTCAGTCTCTGCTCCACTTTTTGTCTCTGTATTTCCTTTAGAGAGGAGTAATTCTGTGTTAAAATTTGGAGATGGATGGGTGACCCCATCTCTCAACCAGGGCACATGCCTAACAGGTTCTTTCTCTCCTTTGTTGGGAATTTCAGCAAATGTCATCCTCATTGGGCCCTGGGAGCCTCTTGCTTTCTTGGCATCTGGGACTTTCTGTTGACTACTGTCAGTTCCCCATTCCCCCATTGCTATACACCTCTGAACTTCCTCATTCTATCCTCTCTTTCATAATGAAAAATAAATATTGAAGGTCTTTATATCAATGGTACTTTTGCTTGCAAAGAGATAAGTTAGTAACTAGGTTTCCTAGCCACACAAAATGCTAGCTTTTTAATTTAATTCCCATTTGACTAAGTTATGGCATTTCTTCATGCATTCGTTTCAACATCTGAAATCAGAATTAGGCTTATATAAAAATATAGCAGGCTACTATCATGGCAACATTAGCTCTGAACCTATAAAAATAATTGCAAGTAAAATACTGTTTTACTCTAACCTAAATATAATGTGTGTGTGTGTGTGTGTGTGTGTGTGTGTGTGTGTGTGTGTGTGT
>JADRCC010332298.1:0-19932 GCA_019843855.1 Hylomyscus alleni | reverse complement strand
GTGTGTGTGTGTGTGTGTGTGTGTGTGTGTGTGTGTGTGTGTTTCCCTTGTTTTATTCTGGTATGGTGTTACTTATTTCTTGTGTTTTCTTGGATGTAGTTGTCTTCTTGGGGTTGGAGTTTTCCTTCTAGTATTTTCTGTAGAGCTGGATTCGTGAATTCATATTGTTTAAATTTGGACTTGTCCTGAAATATCCTATTTTCTCCATCTATGTTGACTGATATTTTTGCTGGGTATGGTAGTCTAGGTTGGCATATGTGTTTTTTGAGAGGTGGCAATATATCTGTTGAGGGTATTCTAGCTTTTAGAGTCTCTGTTGTGAAGTCAAGTATAATTCTGATAAGTCCTTTGTATGTTACCTGGCATTTTCTATTGCCATTTTTAATATTCTTTCTTTGTTCTATAGATTTCATGTTTTGATTATATGTGGCAGTAGGATTTTCTTTTCTGGTCCAGTCTAACTGGTGTCCTATAAGCATCTTGCATATTTATAGGTATCTCTTTCTTTAGGTTGGAAAAGTTTTCTTCTATGATTTTATTGAAAATGTTTTCTGGGAGTTAGAGCTGGGACTCTTTACCTTTTTCTATTTCTATTATTCTTAGGTTAGGTCTTTTCATAGTATCCCAGATTTCTTGGATGTTTTATGTCAGGAATTTTTTAGATTTAACATTTTCTTTGACTGATATATCAATTTCTTCTATTTTATCTTCTATACCTGGAATCCTGTGTTCTATCTCATCTATTTTGTTGGTGATTCTTATATCTGCTGTTCCTGTTCTCTTCCTTAGGTTTTCCATTTCCAAGATTTCCCTCAGTTTGCATTTTCTTTATTGCTTCTATTGCTATTTTCAGGTCTTGAACAGTTTTGCTTATTTCCTTCATCTCTTTAATTGTATGCTCCTTTATTTTTATAGGATTTATTTGTTTCCTCTTAAAACACCTCTACCTGTTTGATTGTATTTTCCTGTATTTCCTTAAGGGATTTATTCTTTTCCTCTTCAAATACTTCTATCACATTTATAAGATTACATTTAAGACCATTTTCTTGTGATTTGGTTGTATTAGGATATCCAGGGCTTGCTCTAGATGGGTAGCTGTGCTCTGAAGGTATATTGTCCTGGCTCCTGTTAATTTTGTTCTTTTGAGGGCCTTTACCCGGACATTCCTATTGTAGTATGTATTGCAAAGGGGATTAACCTTGATCATACTGGTATGGAAGGCCTCTGATGGCTACCTTTGTCTGTGTGGCTCCAGATTAGCAGATATATATGTTTCAAGATCCACAGATCTGATGATTGTGGGTGGAGAGGTGGCCAGAGAATAGGAGTCTACCAGGGATAGCAGAATGCTCAGGGCAACTGGGGGTACCCTAGAGAATTCATTGATTATGAAAGGTGGGTAGGGGAAATGAAGCTAACCTGTATGGTTCATGATTTGCAGGTGTGATGAAAGTGGGCAGAGAGGTAGGAGGAGAATGGAAGTCTGTTGGGGATAGATGACTGCCTGTGAAAGCTGGAGATGCCCCAGAGGATTCAGCAAGCAGTGAAAATAAGTGGGAGAAGAGAAGCTAACCTATATGGTTCATGATTCACAGGTCTGATGAAGGTTGTGAAGGTCAGGAGAGAGGTGCTGGGAGAATGTCATTAGCATTCTTGATGGAATTTCAGAAGCAAAGTTTAAAGGCTTTGTTTTTATTCATTAAAATAACCATTTCTTTTTCATTTTTTAAATAAGACACAATTTAACAGAATGAAATCAATATTTTATATAGCTTGCAAGTTTTGACAAACCAATAAAGTCACATTATAAAAAGAAAACTCAAAGTACCTACAAAGCTTTGCCATATTCACAAGTGTCCATTTTTAATCATGTTGTATCTTCACACAGCTACCATACCACATGGCTGATTTCTTTAATATTTATTAAATCATTGAAGAATTCATGAGAAAAAATTTAATCGTAGAGCCAAATTAAACTGAAAACATAAAATATCTAAATGTATATGGCATGATAAAAGCAGTACTAAGAATAAAGAGGATACTCATAATGAAGGAATAACATGGAACTCAGATTTTAGCAATTTGATATTGATGGTATCTGAAATTTATACTTGTGAGTTACTAACTAACCATTTTTTCAAAGTATTTAACTTTTTCAACTAAAGGTGCCATTATTCATTTCTTCCTCAATAATTCTGAATACCACCATGCATGTCTGAAATATTCCCATGTGCACTGTACTTGCTACACTTCCTTCATTACAATTTAATTGTTTTAACTACAATTGCTATTTTAAATTTTTCTTGGTCACTGATAGTTTTCAGAATGTCATATTTATTTTATATTAAATTTGAAAGCAGTTAGATTATGTTTATAGGTTATTTTGCAACTAGGAATCAGGCATATTGTTGTTTTCTGGTGTGTGTGTGTGTGTGTGTGTGTTTGTGTGTCTGTCTGTCTGTCTGTCTCCATCTCTCTCTCTCCATCTCTCTCTGTCTGTCTGTCTCCGTCTGTCTGTCTGTCTGTCTGTCTGTCTGTTTCCATCTCTCTCTCTCTCTGTCTGTCTGTCTCCATCTCTCTCTCAAATGCATGTGTGTGTTCCCTCAGATGCATGCAGTTTTGTACTGTAAATGATGAAGAGAAGAAAGATAGCAGAACTGAGGAGACAGCCTTTCTTTTTTTTTTTTTTTTTTATTATATGTAAGTACACTGTAGCTGTCTTTAGACACCCAGGAAGAGGACATCATATCTCATTACAGATGGTTGTGAGCCACCATGTGGTTGCTGGGAATTGAACTCAGGGCCTCTGGAAGAGCAGTCAGTGATCTTAACCACTGAGCCATCTCTCCAGCCCCCAAGACAGCCTTTCATACAGTACTCTACCTGCATTTATGTCTGCAGACCAGAAAAGGGCACTGGATGGTTATGAGCCACCATGTGGTTGGTGTAAATTGAACTTAGGATCCCTGAAAGGGCAGCCCAACTCTTTAACCTCTCAGTCATCTCTCTAGCCCCAAAAGAAGGCAGCCTGTAAAAACTAGTTGTGCTTTTTGCTCAGTATGTAATTTAGCTGAAGACAAAATAAAGAAGGGAGAATGAGAAATAAAAGTTAAATGGCAGGGTTATTAAAAGTAAAACTAAGTGGGTAATACAGAAAACATAAAGCTTCATCATTTTTACACATCATTTTGGATAAGATAATCTATATCCAGAAATAAAAATGTCTCATGTGTTCATTCATTCATGAATGTTAATTCTGAGTCTTTACATATGTGTGTTTTCTTTAAGATGCCCACAGAGGTCAGAAAATTTAGAAAAGGACCATGTGGGGATGGCAACATTCAAAGCAGAAAGCGAGATAAAGCGGAGAAAGGGAATAATGAAACAGCAGTAATCAAATGTGGTAGAGAAAGGAGGATGGAGGAGAAAAGTGAGGAGGGATAACTAACACTGAGGACATGAAAAATATCACAAAAAAATACTGCTGCAGAAATAAATGTATTTACCCCATGATGGAACAACTAAGAGTTCTCTCATAAGCCTTATGATCTGTCTAGCCAGCAATTCTTGGTCCTAATACCTGGACAGATATTAATTACTTTCTATTAGACATCAGAGACTAACAAATTAAAAGGCCCAATGCTAGGAATGTATTATCTCCATTGAAGTTCTTAGCCAGCCAGGTCCTATAGACAGACCCTTGAATATTAATTGTTATTGCCATTGCTCTTAGTTACCCCACTTATCAGTCAATTACTAAAGACACCACATGCCAGGACTCCTAACAGCAGGAGCAGGGGATGTATCTGACTCTGTTACCTGCATTCAGACCCCTTCCCCCTAACTTGGCTACCTTGCCTAGCCACAATGGAAGAAGATGCACCTAGTCCTACAGCAATGTGATATACTAAGATGAGTTGATATCTATGGGAGACCTCCCTTTTTCTTAGCCTCTTCTAAGGAGAAAGGGAAGACAGGAAGATGGCAGGAAGGTGAGGTGAGAGGGACTTATGGTGAGTAGAGGAAAGAGGGGAAGATGTGATCCAGGTGTAAAGTAAATATAAACAAACAAACATCATATGACATGTAAATAGAGAAAATATCTAATAAAAGAAAAAAGAAAAACAACCAGAATTTTTTTTTAAAAAAAGACACATGATGGATTATAGAGCTTGGAGATATCAAACTGGTATTGACCTGGAAGCTTTTTTATTGCCTAGCTTTACCAGTGAAAGAATGGTGAAAGGGATATAAAGGAATTATCAGTCCAAACCTATCTTAGACCTTGTGAGCTATGATAATGACCCACCTGGTGAGATGTGCCCACTTGTGCAATAGTTGTGTGGAAGTCATGGAAATAATGAAGAACTTTTGGATTGGACTGAAGTCTCACTCCACAAATTTTGCCACATATCTGGCACAATTATTGGAACCAAGAATCCATGGCTAGTCAGCTCAAAGGATGTATGAGGGAACCTACTACTATTAATCTGCTGAAGAAAGAATATTGAACCATTAAAATGAGTTATCCTTCTATACATAGACCAGCACATTACTCTAGACACATAGAAGCATCTTTTTTGCAATGAATGGCAATTAACACAGAGACCTACAATTTTGCAAGGTACAGAGAATAGGAGATTATGGGTTGGTCAACGTTAAGTGGGACATCTGTATCACACCTCTTCTACCAAAGCCTCAACCCATTGTAGAGTTGTAGGTAGAAAAATTGTAGAAGGCAGAGGCAGTGTATGATTACAAAGAAAGAGTCCTTTCCAGAAACAACCAAACAGTTGCACATATTAACTCACAGTGGTTATAACAGTATGCACAAGACCTGGGCAAGACCAAACCAGTTTAAATTCCCAGAAATTTAAGTGATCATGTTTAATAGCAACAAAATAGATAGTTATTTTACATAACACCCAATATGAAGTCACATTCTAACATTATAATTTTGGCTTTATGACTGTTAAAATTCATGATGTAATCATCATATTTCAGAAAGCAATCATGATATTTCTTCTTTGAAAGTCTTTATGTGTATTGTCTAATTAGCTCTCATGGCAATGGTATAAATGGGTGTTTTGTTACATAGAGTTTATAACTTAAAGACCTTGTTGAGAAAGGCTACGTACATGTTTTAAGTTATACAAGAAAGTTACACTGAATTCCAACAGCTGTACTCTGACAGCAGACCTGAATCTCTTCATCATTGCTCTGCAAGGCTATTATACAAGAAGGAAAAAAATCTCAGTGTGAAGAAACATTTTAAGTGAATATAACTGGCTGAGATAATTAATTGCCTGAACTGAAATGAAATGATTCATATAAATACACATAGAAGTTTTCTTTGGGTAATTATCCTATAAAATATCTCTTGGAGTAAATAGCCAAAAAGTATTTAATAAGGGATGTTTCATTCCCATACTTTTAAATCAACATGTACTCATTTACTGGCTTTCTTTGCCCAGGAGTATTACATTCATAGTGAAATCTGACTTTAAGGAAGAAGTAAGTTTAGAAGGAACTAACTAGAAAGTGGATTGTGCTGGCACCAACCGTCTTGCAAGAATTCTCCTTAAAGCCCCAGTGACTTCTTTATTCCTCAGACTGTAGATGAGGGGATTCAGAGCCGGAGTGACAACAGTATAGAAAATGGAAAGGATATTGTCTTGTTTGGGACTGTGGAATTTACTCGGAAGGACATACATTAGTGAGGAACCCCCATACCACATCCCAACCACAATCAGATGAGAAGAACAGGTGACAAGGGCTTTCTTCCTGCCCTCATTTGAGGGCATGTTAAGTACAGTATACAGAATACGTACATAGGAGGCCAGAATAACAGCAAGAGGGAGAATCAGCATAGAAACACCTGCCAAATAAACCATCAACTCGTATGTGGAGGTGTCTGCACAGGCCAGCTTCAGCAATGGAGGAATCTCACAGAACAGGTGTCTGATCTGCCTGGATTTACAGAAGGGATACTGCATAGTGTAGATGGTAAGTCCTAGGGCTATCACTGATGCCAGGATCCATGTAGCACCTACTATGAACCAGCAGACACTTGGCCTCATGAAGATCATGTAATTTAGAGGATGACAAATGGCCACATATCTGTCATAGGCCATAAAGGCCAGAAGGAGGTCCTCTGCACTACCCATTGCCAGTTCTAGAAACATCTGAAGGGCACAACCCCCAAAGGAGATGGTGTTGTCTTTGAGCAGAAAATCCATGACAGCCTTTGGAGTGATAACTGATGTCAGGAGGAGGTCCATGAGAGATAGCTGTCCAAGTAGGAGATACATGGGCACGTGGAGTCGGGCATCCATAGTGATGACCAGGAGTAGCAGCCCATTGCTGGTTATAGCCAGCATGTACAGAACTGTGATTGTGGCACAGAGCAGTTCAGGAGAGCCACTGTCATCCAGAATCCCCACTAAGATGAAGCCATTGCCCAGGGTCGAGTTCCTAAACTCCATTTTGAGTGATACGTTTAGTTGCCTAGAAACAGAGGAATCAATTGAACTTTATTATTATAGAACTAGCTTGTAAGTTAGCACTTTGATACTCCAATACTGTTTTATGTATAAATAACTTTGCTTGCTAATATCTAAGTTTAGCTTTTAATTATATCTTGATAAATGTTCTGAAAACGGGTATTGAAATTACTCCTGGTAAGGAGGTATTCAACTCTATACTACAAGATTTTTAGAATGTAGAACATATAGATGTCCCAGTACAGCCATGTACAAGTATACTGTAACAGAAATGCATAGGATGTAATGGTACAGCAGGACTCAAGGAAGTAGGACATCAGCACATGGAAGTACTAGTAAGGAGCACACAAGGGCATACTAGTACACCACTGCACATAAATGTGATAGTAAAGCATTAGATCTTATTATTACTTAAGTGCTAAATAATGGCATCTTTGCAAAAATTGATGTACTATTACTACAGTGTAAAGTGATGTGTATTTACTACAAAGTAGGTGCATGTATTTGTGGGATCTGGACATGCCTTTATCAATCCTAAAATAGAGTAATTGAAAGGACAATAAATGAAAAGCAGTAGCAACTCTGAAAATTTAGTTTAATTGCTAAAGATCTGCTTTGAACTCCATTTATTGTCATAAAATGCTCAGAGGCTACACATTTTAATTAGTGAGAGACAAATTCTTTACTTCAGATGATAAGAAACCTAGCTGTCTGACCACCTCTGCTCCACTTCAACTGCATGAAGATTGAGGTTCTTTAATACAAAGGAGGGAAGAAGGGACTTTTCAGTAGTACCTAATTTGTTCGTTTTGCTAAGTTGGTTAAGTAGGGAAGGAATTCTTACAATGTCAGGTGTCTGGGCTGTTCTGTTCCTCCTTTCATCTATAGATGTTTTCTAAAGATAGATGTCTGTGCAGCCAGGCAGCTAACAGTCTTCGGGTAGTATACTATGGGTCCAGAGGTCTTCCAGTTCTCATATCTGAAAATGAGTAGAAACTTTGTTTAACAGGCTTCATGGAAAGAAATCCTCTAGCTTCTTATCAGTTATCTGGTCTTGGGTCCAGATGCTCAGATTTTTTTATTGCTTCTTCCATCTGGGAGCAAAGATCAATGGTGTATGGAAGAAGTAGAAACTGTCCAAAGGGCCCCACCTAAACATAACTGAGCATAGGGGTAAACGGAGAATTTGTTGAGGAGCACACTGTCTTTTGAGCTCATGGCTTTCTTTTTTCTTTTGCTGTCTTTAGAGGGACTTATCTCCCAGCTGAAATGGCCTCCCCTGGAAATGTAAATCTAAGAAAAGGTACATTAATGAATCCTCTTGGGCGTGTTTTCTAGCTTGTTTTTCTGAGCTCTTTGTCTCTGAATCAGCTCTGAGGCCACATCTTTCTCTCACCATTGAATGCAAGATCCATAAAGAGGACAAATAAGAAATGGAACCATCCTTTTATACAATGTCTACTTACTAAATACAATTTTTTTCAGCAAGATATTCTAGTATTTATAGTAAATGATCCATAAGACTGTCTCCTTTTGGTATACTTCATGTCTAAATAGTTTGTACTGTTTTAGGCAAATGTTTTTTAATTGATTATTTCATTTCTTTACATTACAGTCATTGGCCCTTCCTGGTCTACCCCCAACATTCCTTATACCATTACCCTTCCCTTTTGCCTCTGAGAGGATGCTCCCCATCCTCCAGCAAGTATCCCTCTTCCCACTTCCTTAGGGTGGATCTTCTCCCACTGAGGCCAGAGCAGTCAGTGTTCTGCTATATAAGTGCCGAGGGTCTTGGACGAGCCTGTGTATGCTGCCTGGTTGGTGTCTCAGTCTCTGGGAGCTTCCAGAGGTGTGGGTTAGTTGAGATTGCTGGTCTTCCTACATGGTTGCCCTCCCTCCTTCAATCCTTCCTCAAATTCCTCCATAGGGTTTCCAACTTCAGGCCAATGGGTGGTGTAAGTATTTTCATCTGACTCAGTCAGCTGCTGGTAGGGACTCTGAGAGGACAGCCATGCTAGACTTCTGTTTGTAAGCAAACCATGGCATCAATAATAGTGTCAAGTCTTGATGCCCCTCCATGAGATTGATCCCAAATTAGGCAAGTTATTGGACTGCCATTCCTTAACATTCTTCTCCAGTTTTGTCCTTCCACTTCTAGACAGAAACAATTTTGGGTCAGAAATTTTGACTGTGTATTGGTAACTCCACCCCTCCACTTGGGACCCTGTCTAGCTATTGGAGGTGAATGCTTCTGGTTCCCTCTCCCCACTCTTGGGCATTTGGCTATGGCCACCCCCATTGAGTTCTGAGAATCACTTCCTGGGTTTCTGGGACTTTCTAGAAGGTCCCCTTGCCTCACACCTCAAGAAGCTGTCTACTTCTATTCATTCTTCTGGTCCTCTGGGTTTCTCTCCTATTCTGCCTGTACATGATCCTGTTCCCCTTTTACCTCCCCCTCTTTTCTCCCACCCAGATCCCACCCTCCCTCTGCATCTGCCTCCCATGATTATTTTGTTTCCTCTTCTAAGTGGAATTGAAACATCCTCACTTGGGCCTTCCTGCTTGTTAAACTTCTTGCAGTCTGCGGGTTATATCCTGGCTAATATCCACTTATCAGTGATTACATACCATGCATATCCTTTTGGTTCTTGGTTACCGCACTCAGGATGATATTTTGTAGTTCCATCAATTTGGCTGCAATATTCATGATATCCTCACCTTTAATAGCTGAATAGTAAGTACATTGTGTAAATGAACCACATTTTCTGTATCCATTCTTCAGTTGAGGGACATCTGGGTTGTTTCCAGTTTCTGGGTATTACAAATAAGGCTGCTAAAAATATAATGGAGCATGTGTCCTTGTGGTATGGTAGAGTATCTTTTGGGTATATGCTCAGGAGTGGTATAAGCTGGGTCTTCAGGTATAGCTAATTCCAATTTTCTGAGGAACCACCAGATTGATTTCCAGAGTGCTTGCACCAGTTTGCAATCCCACCAGCACTGGAATAACAATTTAATAGGTAAAAAAGTTTTCAGTGTAACAAATAACTAAAATTATATAATTAACAGATGTACAAAATCACAGATATATGTTTAAATGTGTTCTCAAGGAAGAAATGAGACACTCCCAGAAGGTGGGAATTTGTTGCAAAAAGGAAAAGCTTGCGAGCACTATGTGAATCTCTAAACTGAGAGAAAATTGACTGACACACACTTAAACATTATAATGGAGAAATAGTTATTCAATGCTAGGGCAGAGCATCAGGCAAGGAGCTGATGCCATATCCAGAATTCTAATAATCATGGCGGAAAAATTCAAAACCAGAAAAATTTTAGTTTTATAATAATAAACTGACTAGTTATTTAAGGGTACTTCTTCTATTGAACTTGTGTAGTAGTTTTATTATTTACGTTATTTTTGTAATCAACAAATAAATACAGACCACTTAATTTTCTTAAATTTTAAAATAATAAGCAACTAACTCTTGAATGTCATTACTTAGCATTTACTTGTGTAATGAGTGGCTATGAGGAGACTGGGGAAGGAAAATGAGGAGGGAACTGGTTAAGAGGTAGGCAATAGCCTGATTTACACCAATGGTAGCTGTGGTAAATGCTGCCTGAGCAGCTGAGTTCTGTGGTCACTAAATAAATAGACATGTGTCCATGTGAATATGTGCATGGCAAGGTAGAAAGGAGAAACAGACTTGAATCAGCTTTGGAAGGTACAAATATGTTAAGAGTTGGAAGAAAGAAGACTTGATATTAGCATTCCCTTGATTAGCTCCTTCAGCTGATAACAGCCAGCACACAAAAGAAGCACAGTGGGTATTGGAGAATGAAACTCTCACAGAAACTGCAAGACTTCTTTTTTTTTTTTTTTTTTTTTTTGATAGAGACTCCACAGTGGTTCATTGTTTCTTGATGAGTTCTCATCACCATGTATTAGGTCTTTGAGCTCCTAGGTAAGAATATGTGGGCTAGAGCAAGACCTCAGACTGAATAGCATATGTAATGGGTAAGGTGTGCTGACATGCCAAGCCAGGGGATCAGCATTGGAAAATTCAATAAGATCAACTTTCTGCCTTGTGGTTCCCATCACTGCATAGGAATGGGTCTTGTGCTCCAGCCCTCCCCACCCCAATCACACCCAGAGACAGCTTGAATCCCATGAGTTCTGACATATCCAGGCACACAGGTGAGCCACAAAGCCCCACCCCAATACCTTGTCTAACTGGATCTGCCCAGACAGAGACACATCTTCCTTACATTTTGGATCTACAACTGGGAATGAATCCTATACTCCAGTGCCCACTCTACCCCATTGACACAGAGACAGCAAGAGTCCAAAGAGTTACAACACAGTCAGACTCACAGATCATGCTCTCTAGATGCCCTTCCATACCCAGAGATAGCCTGACCCCAAAAGGCCCAACATTATCAGGCTCACAGACTCACAGTAGGGACAGGCTCTAGTCAGAGATTGCAAGGCCAGCCAACACCAGAGATAACTACACAGTAAGCAGCCAGAGCAAAATCATAAGCAAGAGAAACTAATGCTACTTGGCATCATCAGAACCCAGTTCTTCCACCACAGCAAATCCTGGATACCCAAACATATTGGAAAAGCAATACATCTCATTTTGTTGTCTAATTGCTCTGGCTAAGGCTTCAAGTACAGTATTGAATATGTAGGGAGAGAGCTGTCTCCTGAGAGGCTCTGCCAGTGTCCAACTAATACAGAAGTAGATGCTCACAACCATCCATTGGACTGAGCACAGGGTCCCCAATGGAGGAGCTAGAGAAAGGACCCAAGGAGCTGAAGGGGTTTGCAGCCCCATAGGAGGAACAACAATATGAACTAACCAGTACCCCTAGAATTCCCAGGGACTAAACCATCAACCAAGGAGTACACATGGTGGGACTCATGGCTCCAACTGCATATGTAGCAGAGGATGGCCTAGTCGGTCATTAATGGGAGGAGAGACCCTGGGTCCTGTGAAGTCTCTATGCCCCAGTGTAGGGGAATTCCAGGGCCAGGAAGTAGGAGTGGAGGTTTAGTGAGCAGGGGGAAGCCAGAGAGACTAGGGTTTTTTCGAAAGGGAAACCAGGAAAGGGGATAATATTTGAAATGTAAATAAAGAAAATATCTAATAAAAAAAAGGAAGAAAAAGAGCATAAATAACTCCCTTAAAGAAATACAGAAGAAAACGGGTAAACTGGTAGAGCCCTTAAGAGGAAACATAATTCACTTAAAGAAATACAGGAAAACACAATGAAATAGGTGAAGAAATTTAATAAAACCATCCAGGATCAAAAAATGGAAATAGAAACAATAAAGAAATAACAAAGAGAGACAACCCTGTAAATGGAAAATCTAGGAAAGGGATCAGGAGTCATAAATGCACGCATCACCGACAGAATACAAGAGATAGAAGAATCTCAGGCATAGAAGATACCAAAGAAAACTTGCCAAAACAGTCCAAGAAAATGCAAAATAGCAAAAATGGTTCTAACCCAAAACATTCAGGAAATCTAGGACACAAAGGAAAGACCAAACTTAAGAATAATAGGAATAAAAGAGAATGAGGATCCCCAATTCTAAAGGCCAGTAAATTTCTTCAATAAAATTATAGACGAAAACTTCCCTAACCTAAAGAAAGAGATGCCCATAAACGCACAAGAAGCCTACATGATGCCAAATAGATTGGACAAGAAAAGAAATTCCTCCAGTCACATAATAATTAAAACATAAAATGCACAAAACAAAGAATATTAAAAGCAGTAAGGGAAAAAGGTCAAGTAACATATAAAGGAAGACCTATCAGAATTACACTAGACTTCTCAATAGAGGCTCTAAAAGCCAGAAGATCTTGGGCAGATGTTATACAGAGCCTAAATGAAAAAAAAAAAATTTCAGTCCCAGCTACTATAACTAGCAAAACTCCCAATCACCATGGATGAATGAACCAAGATTTTCCACGACAAAACAAAATTTGAACAATCTTTCCACTAACCCAGCCCAACAAAGGATAATAGGAGGAAAACACCAGCCTAAGGAGGGAAACCACACCCAAGAAAAAGCAAGAAATTAATCTTCTCACAACAAACCCAAAAGAAGAGTATGGCACAATCATAATTCCACCTTTAACAATAAAAATAACAGTAAACAACAATCATTTGTCCTTAATATCTCTCAACATCAATGGACTCAATTCCCCAATAAAAAGATAAAGGCTAACAGACTGGATACATAAACAGGACCCAGCATTTTGCTGCATACAAGAAACACACCATAGTGACAAAGACAAACACTACTTCAGAGTAAAAACAAGGCTGGAAAAATATTTTCCAAGAAAATGGTCCCAAGAAAAAAAGAGGAGTAGCCATTCTAATATCGAATCAAATTGACTTTTGGCCAAAAGTTACGAAAAAAGATGAGGAAGGATACTTCATGCTCATTAAAGGGAAAGTCCACCAAGATGAACTCTCAGTTCTGAACATCTATGCCCCAAATGCAAAGGCATCCACATTTATAAAAGAACTGTTACTAAAGCACAAAGCACACATTGAACCTCATAGTGGGAGACTTCAACACTCCATTGTCACCAATGGGCAGATCATAGAAACAGAAACTAAACAAAGACATAGTGAAACTAACAAAAGTTATGAAACAAATAGATTTAATAGATATATAGACAATTTCACCCTAAAACAAAAGAATATACCTTCTTCTCAGTGCCTCATGGTACCTTCTCCAAAGTTGACTATATAATAGGTCACAAAACAAGCCTCAATAAATATAAGAATATTGAAATAATTCTATATATCCCATCAGATCACTACAGACTAGTACAACACTAGACTTCAACAACAACAAAAATAACAGAAAACCCATATACCCATGGAAACTAAACAACTCTCTACTCAATGATAACATGGTCATGGAAGAAATACAGAAAGAAATTAAAGTCTTCCTGGAATTCAGTGAAAATGATGACACAGCATACTCAAATTTATGGGACACAAGGAAAGCAGTCCTAAGAGGAAAAAATCATAGCTCTGAGTGCCTCCAAAAGAATATTGGAAAAATCATACTCTAGCAACTTAACAGAACTTATGAAAGCTCTACAACAAAATGAAGCAAACAGGTCCAAGAGGAGTAGAAGGCAGGAAATTATCAAACTCAGGGTGGAAATCCACCAAGTAGAAACAAAGAGAACTATATACAACGAATCAACAAAACTAGGAGCTGGTTCTTTGAGAAAATCAAGAAAATAGATAAACCCTTAGCCAAACTAACTAGAGAGCACAGAGACAGTATCCAAATTGAAAAATCAGAAATGAAAAGTGAGATATAACAACAAAACCTGAGGAAATTCATCATCAGATCCTACTTCAAAAGCATATACTCAACAAACTGGAAAATCTAGATGAAATGAAGGATTTTCTAGACAAATACCTGGTACCAAAGTTAAACCAGGATCATATAAACCATCTTAATAGTCATATAACCCCTACGGAAATAGAATCAGTTATTAAAAGTCTCCCAATCAAAAAAATAAAAAAATAAAAAAATTTAAAAAAGCCCAGATGGTTTTAATGCAGAATTCTATAAGACCTTCAAAGAAGACCTAATACCAATACTTTTCAAACTATTTGACAAAAGAGAAACAGAAGGAACACTACCCAAATTCATTCTATGAAGCCAGAGTTACACTGATACCTAAACCACACAAACATCCAACAAAGAAAGAGAACTTTAGATCAATTTCCCTTATGAATATTGATGCAAAAATACTCAATAACAATTTTCACAAACTGAATCAAATAACACATCAAAATAATCATTCACCATGATCAAGTAGGCTTCATCTCAGGAATGAGGGATGGTTCAACATATGGAAATCCATCAATATAATCCACTGTATAAACAAACCCAAAGGGGGAAAAACACATGATGATCTCATTAGATGCTAAAAAAGCCTTTAACAAAACATACCACTTCATGTTAAAAGTCTTGGAAAGATCAGGAATTCAAGGCCCATTCCTAAACATAATGGAAGCAATATAGAGAAAACCAATAATCAACATCAAACTAAATGGAGAGAAATTTGAAGCAATCTCACTAAAATCATGGAGAAGACAATGCTACCCACTCTCCCCCTATCTTTTCAATATAGTACTCAAAGTTCTAGTCAGAGCAATTTGACAACTCAAGGAGATCAAAGGAATACAAATTGAAAAGGAAGAAGTCAAGATATCACTGTTTGCAGATGATATGATGGTGTGCATAAGCAACCCCAAAAATTCAACCAGAAAATTCCTGAAGCTGATAAACAACTTCTGCAAAGTGGTTGGATAAAAAATTAACATAAGCTAATCAGTAGCCTTACTCTACTAAAAGGATTAATGGGCTGAGAATAAAATTAGGGAAACAACACCCTCCACAATAGTCACAAATAATATAAAATATTTTGGTGTGACTCTAACAAAGCAAGTGAAAAATCTGTAGGACAAGAACTTCAAGTCTTTGAAAAAGAAATGAAGAGCTCAGAATATGGGAAGATCTCCCATACTAATGGAACAGCAAGATTAACATAGTAATAATGGCCATTTTACCAAAAGCAATTTACAGATTCAGTGCAATCCTCATCATAATGGTAACTCAATTCTTCACAGATATAGAAAGTACAATTCTCAAATTCATCTGTAATAACAAAAAAACCCAAGGATTTTAAAAACTATTCTCAACAATAAGAGTACTTTTGGGGGAACCACCATCTCTGATCTCAAGTTGTAGTATAGAGCAATATGTTAAAAACTGCCTGGTATTGGTACAGAAACAGACATGTAGATAAATGGAATAAAATTGAAGTCTCAGAAATAAACCCACACATCTATATTCACCTGATGTTTGACAAAGAAGTTACAACCATCCAGTTGGAAAAAGACAACATATTCAACAAATGGTGCTGGTTCAACTGGCAGTCAGCATATAGAAGAATGCAAGTCAATCCATTCTTATCTCCTTGTACAAAGCTCAAGTCGAAGTGGATCAAGGACCTCCATATAAAGCAGGTATGCTAAATCTAATAGAACAGAAAGTGGGGATAAGCCTTGAATACACTGGCACAGGGGAAAATTTCCTGAAACAGAATGCCAATGGCTCAGGCTCTAAGATCAACTTCATCAAATTGGGACTTCATCAAATTGAAAAACTTCTGTGAGGCAAAGGATACTTTCAGTAACACAAAACAGGAAACTACAAATTGGGAAAAGATCTTTACCAACCCTATATTTGATAGAGAACTAATATCCAAAATATACAAAGAACTCAAATGTTAGACTTCAGAGAACCAAATAGCCCTATTAAAAAATAGAATACAGAGCTAAACAAAGAATTCTCAGCTGAGGAATGTCAAATGGATGAGAAGCACCTAAAGAAATGTTCAACATCCTTAGTTGTCAGGGAAATGCAAATAAAAATGACTGAGTTTCCACCTCACACCATCAGAATGGCTATGACCAAAAACTCAGGTGACAGTAGATGCTGGTGAGGATGTGGGACTGCAAGCTGATAAAACCACTCTGGAAATCAGTTTGTTGGTTCCTCAGAAAATTGGACATAGTTCTATATGAGCATCCAGCTGTACCACTCTTGGGCATATACCTAAAAGATGCTCCAACATATAACAAGGACACATGCTCTACTATGTTCATAGCAGCCTTATTTATAATAGCCAGAAGCTGGAAAGAACCCAGATGCACCTCAACAGAGGAATGGATACAGATAATGTGGTACATTTACACAGTGGAATACTACTCAGCTATTAAAAACAATGACTTCATGAAATTTGCATGCAAATGGATAGAACTAGAAAATATCACTCTGGGTGAGGTAACCCAGACACCAAAGAATACACATGGTATGTACTCACTGATAAGTGCATTTTAGCCCAAAAGCTCACAGTGCCCACAAAAAACCCACAGACCATATGGAGGTTATGAGGAAGGAAGACTAGGGTGTAGATGCTTCTGTCCTGCATTGAGGTGAGAACAGGTCGATCACAGGAGGTGGAGGGAGAAGTAACCTGGGAGAGAGAGGGGAAGGGGAGGAAATAAGAGGGGGCAGTATCAGATACTGGAGGGGATGAGGGAAAGGTACAGATGGTCAGGAAATCGAATAAAAACATGTAGTAGTGGGGAATGAGGATAGCCACTGGAGGGGCCCAGATGCCAGGGAAGCTAGATTCTCCCAGGACCTGATGGGGATAATTTTAGCCAAAATGCACAGCAAAGAGGAGATAGAACCTAGAGACCACCTCCTGTAGATAGGCATGACCCTCACTCGAGGGATGGGGTGACCCACCCATCTCAAAGTTTTTAAACACAGAAATGTTCCTGTCCAAAGGAAAGACAGAGACAAAAAGTGGAGCAGAAGCTGAAGGAAGGGTGACTGGGGGCTGCCCACCTGGGAATCCATCCTGTTTGTAGACACCAAACTCAGACACTGTTGCTGAGGCCAAGAGGGACAGGAACCTGGTGTGGAACCTGGTGTGGCTGTTCCTTGGGAGGTTCTGCCACCAACTGACCAATGCAGATGTGGATGCTTGGAGCCAACCAGTAGACTGAGCTCAGGGATCCCATTGGGGGAGCTGTGGGGGAGTACTGGAGGAGCAGAGGGGGCATTGCAACCCCACTGGAAGAACATCATCGGCTGGCAGGACCACCCAGTGCTCCTAGTGACTAGATCACCAACCAAGGAATGTACAGGGAGGGATCCATGGCTCCAGATACATATGTAGCGGGGATGGCCTTGTCTGACACCAAAGGGAAGTGAGGCCCTCGGTCTAGTGGAGGTGTTATGTCCCAATGTAGGGGGATGCTGGAGTGGTGGGGAGGGAGAGGGAGGATGGGGGAGCACCCTCATAGAGGTATAGGGAAGGGAGAGAGGGCAGTTGTGGGATGGGGGTTGTGGATAGGTTACTTGTAAGTGGAATATCATTCGAGATATAGACAAATGGAATGACTAATAAAAAAACATGGATGGAGGGAGGAAACTGGATGGTGGAGGGGATGAGGAGCAAAACGGGGTTGGGGGAATCAGATGTAGAGAGAGCAGGGGAAAGAGAACAGAAATTGGCAGCAGATGGAAGGCATCTCAGATCTAGACATCCCAGAGACCTGGAATGGAAAGAGGTCCCAGGAAATCTATGGGGGTAACTTGCTATGATGCACAGCAATGGGGATATGGAGCTGGAAGTGGCCACCTCTTGTAGACAGGCAGGACTCCCACTGGAGAAATAAGGACAGAAATCCACCCACAAAAACTTTGACCCAAAATGTGCTTACAAGATGTTCAGGGTCAAAGATGGAGCAAAGATGGAGGGGATGGCCAACCAATGACTGATCCAAATTGAGAACCTTCCCATGGACAAAGACCAATCCTTGACACTATTAATAATCCTCTGTTATGCTTGCAGACAAAAGTCTAGTGAAACCAAATATTTCGTTAAGTCTCTATCACCTGAGTTTTTGCTATTGAGAATGCTCTTTTAAAATCTATATCCAATTTTTTTATTACATGTTTTCTTATTTACAATATCTCTTTCCCAGGTTCCTCTCCAAAAATAAAATAAGAAAAAAAATTAAAAAAACCCAAAAATTAAAACAATTCCCTGTTCCTTCCCCCTCTCCCTGCTCACCATTCCACCCCCTCCTGCTTACTGGCCCAGGCATTCCCCTACACTGGGGCATAGAACCTTCACCAGGCCAAGGTCCTCTCTTCCCATTGATGACTGACTTGGCTATCCTCTACTATACACATGCTGCTGGAGTCATGAGTTCCCCCATGTGTACTCTTTGGTTGGTGTTTTAGTCCCTGGGATCTCTGAGGGTACTAATTAGTTCATATTGTTGTTCCACCTAAGGGGCTGCAAACCCTTCAGCTCCTTGGGTCTTTTCTCTAGCTCCTTCATTGGGGACCCTGTACTCAGTCCAATGGATGGCTGTGAGCCTCTATTTCTGAATTAGGCAGGTACTGTCAAAGCCTCTCAGGAGACAGCTATCTCAGGCACCTGTCATCCAGCACTTGTTGGCATCCACACTAGTGTCTAGATTTGATGACTGAATATGTGGTACATCTACACAATGGAGTACTACTCAGCTAATAAAAACAAGTTATGAAATTCTTTGGGAAATGGATGGAGCTGGAGAAAATCATCCTGAGTGAGGTAGCCCAGTCACAAAAGAACACACATGGTATGCACTCTCTGATAAATAGATATTAGCTTAGAAGATCGGAATACACAAATACAAACCACAAACTATAAGAAACTCAAGAAGAAGGAAGACCAAAGTGAAGATACTTAGTTCCTTCTTAAAAGGGTGAACAAAATACCCATGGAAGGAGTTGTAGAGGCTAACTATCGAGCAGAGACTAAAGGAAGGACAATTCAGAGACCGCTCCACCTGGAAATCCTATATCCAATTTTAATTGGGCTACTTCTTTTCTTAATATCTAATATCTTGAGTTCTTTATATATTTTTGATATTAGCCTTTTATTTATTTATCTCCATTAACTTTTTTTATTCATTTACTTCACAGCCTAATGGCACCCCCCTACCTCCTCTTCTCTAAGCCTCACCCTTATATCCCATTCCCCATTCCTTCATCCCTTCTCTTGTGCCAATGAGTTTAAAGCTATCCCCCACTTTCTCTTCTATCAGGTTCTGTGTAACTGTTTTTATGTCGAGATATTTGAACTGTTTGGACTTGAGTTCTGTTCAGCATGATGGGCATAGATTATTTGCATCCTTCTACTAGCAGAATCCAGTTTGGCCATTGTCATTGTTGAAGATGCTGGGTTTTTTTTCCAGTGTATATTTCTGGCCTTTTTAAAAATCAGGTGTTCATAGGTATATCCTGACACCACTTCTGTCTTAGGGTTTTACAGCTGTGAACACATACCATGTCCAAGGCAACTCTCATAAGGTTAGCATTCAATTGGGGCTGGCTTACAGGTTTAGAGGTTCAGTCAATTATCATTAAGGTGGGAGCATGGCAGCATTCAGGCAGGCACAGTGCATCTGAACGCTGCAGGGAAGACTGGCTCCCATATAGTTAGGAGAAGGGTCTCATTGCCTACCCCTACAGTGACACACTTCCTCCAATAAAGACACACCTACTCCTATAAGGCCACACCTTTGAATAGTACCACTGCATGGGCCAAGCATGTTCAAACCACTAAAATAGGTATGTGAATTTATGTCTGGATCTTTAATTTGATTCTGTTTATCAATGTGTCTTTTTTATGCCAGTATAATGTTGTTTTTATTATTCTAACTCTGTGTTTGAAGGTGGGAATATTAATATCTCCATCAGTTCCTTTATTATTCAGGAACGATTTAGTTGTGTTTATATATG
>JADRCC010332297.1:0-16502 GCA_019843855.1 Hylomyscus alleni | reverse complement strand
AAAAAACTGTATGATCATCTCATTAGACACTGAGAAAGCATTTGACAAAATCCAACATCCCTTCATGATAAAAGTCTTGGAATGATCAGGAATTCAAGGCCCATACTTAAACATAGTAAAAGCAATATACAGCAAACCAGAAGCCATCATCAAACTAAATGGAGAGAAACATGAAACAATCCCACTAAAATCAAGGACTAGACAAGGCTGCCCCAATCTCTCCCTACCTATTCAATATTGTACTTGAAGTACTAGCCAGAGAAATTAGACAACAAATGGAGATCAAAGGGATATGGATTAGAAAGGAAGAAGTCAAATTATCACTATTTGCTGATGATATGATAGTATACTGAAGTGGCCCCAAAAGTTCCACCAGAGAGCTCCTAAACTGATAAACAACTTCAGCAAAGTAGCTGGATATAAAATTAACTCTAGCAAATCAGTGGCCTTTCTCTACACAAAGGATAAACAGGCAGAGAAAGAAATTAGAGAAAAAACACCCTTCACAATAGCAAGAAATAATATAAAATATTACTTGGTGTGATTCTAACTAAGCAAGTAAAAGATCTATTTGACAAAAACTTCAAGTCTCTGAAGAAGGAAATTGAAGATCTCGGAAGATGGAAAAATCTCCCATGCACGTGGATTGTCAGGATTAATATAGTAAAAATGACCATCTTGCTGAAAGCAATCTACAGATTCAATGCGATCCCCATCAAAATTCCAACTCAGTTCTTCACAGACTTAGAAAGAGCAATTTGCAAATTCATCAGAAATAACAAAAAACCCAGGATAGCCAAAACTATTCTCAACAATAAAGGAACCTCTGGTGGAATCACCATCCTGGACCTTAAGCTGTACTACAGAGCAATTGTGATAAAAATTGCATGGTATTGGTACACTGACAGGCAGGTAGATCAATGGACTAGAATTGAAGACCCAGAAATGAACCCACACACATATGGTCACTTGATCTTTGACAAAGGAGCTAAAACCATCCAATGGGGAAAAGGCAGCATTTTCACCAAATGGTGCTGGCTTAACTGGCGGTTAGCATGTAGAAGAACGCAAATTAATCCTTTCCTTTCTCCTTGTACAAAGCTCAAGTCCAAGTGGATCAAGGACCTCTACATCAAACCAGATACACTGAAACTAATAGAAAAGAAAGTGAGGAAGAGCCTTGAGCACATAGGCACAGGGGAACATTTCCTGAACAGAACACCAATAGCTTATGCTCTAAGATCAAGAATTGACAAATGGGACCTCATAAAATTGGCAAAGCTTCCGTAAGACCAGATAAACTGTTAACAGCTCAAAACAGCAACCAATAAATTGGGAAAAGATCTTTATCAATCCTATAGCTGATAGAGGGCTCATATCCAATATATACAAACAACTCCAGAAGTTAGACTCCAGAGAACCAAATAACCCTATTAAAAATGGTGTACAGAGATAAACAAAGAATTCTCAACTGACAAATACTAAATGGCTGAGAAGCACCTAAAAAAAAAAAATGTTCAACATCCTTAGTCATCAGGGAAATGCAAATCAAAACAACCCTGAAATTCCACCTCACACCAGTCAGATTGGCTAGAATAAAAAATTCAGGTGACAGCAGATGCTGGAGAGGTTGTGGAGAAAGAGGAACACTACTTCATTGCTGGTGGGATTGCAAGCTGGTACAACTACTCTGGAAATCAGTTGGGCAGTTCCTCTGGAAATTGGACATAGTACTACCAGAGGATCCAGCTATACCACTTGGGCATATAATCAGAACATGCTCCAACATGTAATAAGGACACATGATCCACCATGTTCATAACAGCCTTATGTGTAATAGCCAGAATCTGGAAACAAACCAGATGTCCCTCAAAAGAGGAATGGATACAGAAATTGTGCTACATCTACACAATGGAGTACTACTCAGCATTTAAAAACAATGAAATTATGAAACTTTTGGGGAAATGGATGGATCTGGAGAATATCATCTTGAGTGAGGTAACCCAATCAAAAAAAAAAAAACACACATAGTATGCACTCTCTGATAAGTGGGTATTAGCCCAGAAGATTGTAACACACGAAGTACAATCCACAAACTACAAGAAACTCAAGAAGAAGGAAGACCAAAATGTGGACATTTCGTTCTTTCTTAAAAGGGGGACCAAAATACCCATGGAAGGAGTTGCAGAGACTAAGGAGCAGAGACTGAAGGAAGGACAATCCAGCCTGATATAGCTGTCTCCTGAGAGGCTCTGATAGTACCCGACTAATACAGAAGTAGAGGCTGACAGCAATCCCCTGAACTAAGTACAGGGTCCCCAGTGAAGGAACTAGAGAAAGGACCCAAGGAGTTGAAGGGTTTGCAGCCCCTTAGGATGAACAACAATATGAACTAACTAGTACTCTCAGAGCTCCCAGGGACTAAACCACCAGCCAAAGAGTACACATGGTGTGACTAATTGCTCCAGCAGCATATGTGTAGTAAAGGATGACCAAGTCGGTCACCAATGGGAGGAGAGGCCCCTGGCCCTGTGAAGGTTCTATGCCCCAGCGTAGGGGAATGCCAGGGCCAGCAAGCAGGAGGGGGTGGGGTGTCGAGCACAGGAGCAGGGAGGGTACAGGGGTTTGTTCTTGTTGTTTTGTGGTTTTTGGTTTTTTGGGGTCTTTTTGGAGGGGAAACTGGGAAAGGAGATATTGTATGACATGTAAATAAAGAAAATATCTAATAAAACAAAAACAAAGAGACCCAACTAGAGACATATCCCATGGGGAAGTACCAATCCCAGACACTATTAATGATACTTTGTTATGTTTGCAGGCAGGAGTCTAGCATGACTGTACTCTAAGAGGCCCCACCAAGCAGCTGACTTAGATAGATGCATAGAGACCACAGCCAAACATGGGATCAAGTTTGAGGACTCTTATTGAGGAGTTGGGGGAAGGTTTGAGGGTCCTACAGGTGATAGAATCACAGGAAGACCAATTAAAACACTAACCTGGACTCTTGGGGCTCTTAGATTCTGAACCACCAACCAAAAAGCATACATGGGCTGGACCTAGACCACACACACACACACACACACACACACACACACACACACACACACGTAGCAGATGTAGAGCTCTGTCTTCAAGTGGGTCCTGAACAACTGGAGCAAACAAACAAACAAAAAAAGAGTTCTGTGGTAATGTGGAAACAGAGGCTTATACCATGTGACTAACTTGGAACAAAATCTTAGAAGTGGTCATTGGCAGGTCTTGGACGTGGATCTGGCTAGCCTATTGTATAGGAACTCTGTTCTTACCTCCTATGCTTTGATAGTGCTCACTAAATTAAGCTGTCCTTTGTTTAAATCTCCTATAACTAGGCAAGGGTCAATGCAAGCATCAGATCTAACTCACTACCATCCTGATGATCAAAATAATTCTAAATACACTTATATTTGTTGTATTTTTTAATGTGCCTTGATTTTTAAGAGATGGTGATCAAAACTCAGCCAATAAACTCAGCATCTATAGAGAATACATAAGTGTATGTGCTCATACTGGTCAGAGTTTCTCAGTATTAACCCTACTGATGTTTTGGACAGGAGAATTCTTTCTTGCAAGGGGCTGTCCTGTGCACTATAGGATATTTAGCAGCATCTCTTTATTTTTTCTTCTGAAGTCCAAGTAAACCTTCTCCTTCTCTATGATAAGACAGAATATCTCCAGTTATTCTTATCACCCAGTAACCCCTTGGGATTAAAGTAGAAAAACCATTACTAATCAAAAACTGAGCATGAGGAATGGAAGACATGATTTTTAAAATATGTGTGTGTGTGTGTGTGTGTGTGTGTGTGTGGTGTGTGTGCATGTTGAGGGGTATGAATATCTGAGTGTGGGTGCCTATGGAGATCAGAAGAGTGAACTGGATCCTTTGGAGTTGGAGTTACAAGTAGTTGAGAGCCATCCAGTCTAGTGACCCAGACCAACCTCAAGTCCCCTACAAGAGCAGCACACTACATGCTTTTAATCAATGAGCTATCTCTTTAGCTACAACATGATTGGGTTTGATATATGACTTTATTGTTCAGTTTTCTGTTACTGTAACAAAACACTTGAGGTGGATGATTTATAAAGAAAGATGTCTTTACATTTTTAGTTTGTTTTTGGAGGCTGAAAGGCCAAATAACATGTTATCAGAGCTCATGTGGAAGCAATTAATGGCATCACATAATGGCAGATGCTATGGTGGCTGGGCCATGCAAGAAGAGATCCCATGGAAAAATAGGAATGTAGAACACGATAAAGGGGCCAGGTATATCATAATTCAGTTTTGAGAGGACAGCTAACTCATTCCAGGAGATCATGCTCAATCTTGTGTGAAGATAGTATCTCTGAGGACACTCCCATGAGCTACCTACTAAAGGTTCCATCACCTCTTATATCACCACAGTAAAGGAGAAGCTCCCAGAACACAGACCATTGGGGAATATACATAGCTGAACCACAACAGAGACACACTGAGCCAATTTTTAATAATTGTGATGAAACAAATGTACTCTCCTATAACTGAATAGTCTTCATATTTATATGAAAAAGAAAAATTATCAAGAAATATAAGCAATTGTGTTCTAAACTCAAATAAACACTCTTATATTATCTGTTATGTCTATGAGTAAGGATATTCAGAAATAGGTTTATCCCTCCTATTGTTTAGCCATATGTGGGAATCAAAGAGGAGTAAAACAGAATCATATTCATTGAGCAACAAAGACTAATATAAAAAATATAAAACAAATCCTCGAGGCAAAAAGATCTGAGGAACAAAAGACCAGGTAGGATGGGATAATAATACTTTATCTCCTCTCCTTCATTAGTTCATTGAATTATACAATTATAATTCTTACTGTGAGCCAGGAAGTGTCTACACTATTTTCAGGTGTTCTATTACGCTTTTCATAACTTAGTGAGCTGGGTGCTATTACTATTTCAATGAGGTGCTGTTATAGAAACAGTGGCTTATAAAGGGTAAATAATTAGAAGAAAATAGCAGATGTAATATTTGACAGAGCCTGAATGTGGCTCAAGACAGTTTGTATATAGGACCTCAGGTCTTATCTACTGCTTTAGTGACATGTGATGGATCAAATTGTCACATGGCTGCCTCCAGCTTCCATGTTTAAATCCCCTACTCTGTTTGTTGTATATCTAGCCTGACCTAAGATATTCCCCGAAATTTATATTCTGGGGTGGGTCTGTGTATGAAATCTACTGGAGTGACTTTGTTATATACATACTCATGATACAGGAAAAGCAGACAGAGGAATTGTGAGAGATCTTCAAGCTATTTCAGGACCTTTCCTACAGAGATATGAATATCCATTTACTCCAAATACGGCATAGAAAGAAACCAAATAAATTATTCTACCTAAATCTAGCTTAGTGAGCCAGTGAATTTACTGGGGTTACTTGAAGGATTATGAATGAAGGGTTCCTTACAGAAGTAAATGTGGTTGAATAACAAGAGAGCCACCACTTCATGGATGATGACCTACGAAGGCTGTATCCCTACAGCCTGCAGAATGAGTAAAAAGCAACTTGGCTAGTCCTAGAATCTCCTCTTCTAGTAATTATTATTGCTTATGTAACTTCTGAGGGGACCCTGTGAATCTTGTTAATTCCAGTGGCTTCCTGATATTTTTTTGAGTTTTATTTATTTCCTTGCCCTTACGGGAATGTTTTCTTTCTGAGGAAATTTTCAAGAAGAGTCTCAGCTAGTCCTACGAGATCTGAAGAAAGATGGCCCTGCAGAGCGAGCCTTCCTTGAGCCTGTGGTGGAGTTTTTTCTAGAAAAATCTTGTTCAAATGCCTGGATAGGAGCAATTCACAGAAGAAAATATCACGTGGGTAAGGCAGCTCTCTCCAGACTGTAGCAGTGTTTAGAGAAAGCAGAGTCTTGGCTGAAAGCCATCATCTCAAAGGTCAAGTTCAATAAAATTGTTCTCTCAGAGTTTTTCTGTGGTCACCAGGAAAGAGAAAAACATGTTATTTGTACAAAGCACTGGGCCAATGGAAATGGCCAGTTGGAGTGACAGGAGATGAAACAGACCTATTTGATTTCTCTGCTACTGATCTGACCTTAAAAACATCACAGCAAACCTTAGCCAGGTCATATCACTGCTTATCCTTGCTTATGAGCCTGACATGAGGTTTGGGGGAGTTAGGGAGTCCACAATTGTGAAGGACCCTATATAGCTAGGACTCTGGCTGAGGAAGCATCTTCTGATGTAACGTTTTCTTCTAAAGCTGAGAAGGCTAATCTTAGCTAGTCAGGCTGGAGGTCTACCTGCCATCTGCAGATCCTGACATGAAGAACTTTAACTGAACATTTGTTCACAGACATGGATTTCAATGAGGTGGAGGGAAATCTATCAAAATTGATATTTTTTTTATAAAAAAAGATCATTGCAGATTCTTCCTCTGCTATTGGCTTGGTAAATGGTACATGACGTTTCCATCACATAGCCCCATTGTCTTTAACATATAACTCTCAGTTTTCTTTGGGATGGTCTTCCATCTGTAATTCTTCAGAAGTATAATTGTCTTCATGGAGAAAACAGGGCTCTCCGGTGGGTTAATTTGATTCTATTTAGTTATTTGAATATGATTGCCCTCTGTTTTAACAGACCCAAGTATAGAACTTCCTTATGGATCAATAGGGACTCTTTAATGATGACTTGGTCTCCAGTATTTTCCTACTTTAACAATGAAAGACCCCTCTTTGGAGAATGTTTAGGATACTGATAGGGATCAGAGATTAGCCTTTCTTGAAAATATACAGAATCAGAGCCAGCATCATGAATGCAAGAGGCTCAGCAGACAGACACATTTCTCAGTCATTTACTTGTTTAAAAGGGAAATTGCTATTTAGAAATTTACAACCTGCTTTTCAACATATTACACTGGCATCTCAGTGGGGATGTCAAAATTGAGACAATGATCCCATCTGGAAATAGTGGCATTGTGCTTTTTAATTTTAGCTGGCCATTTAACACAACCTAAATCACCTGGGAGGAGAGCTTCACTTGAAGAACTGAAACAAGATCAAATTGGTGTATGGTTGTGTCTCTCCAATTATGTTGTCAATCGATATAGGAAGACCCAGATAAATGTGGGTGATATCATTCCCTATGGCTGAGCTTTAGACTATATAAGAGTGAACAAAGAAATCTGAGCATAATCACTAGCAAACAAACCAGTACCATGAGTTCATTTTTTTTCTCCCTGCTCTTAACTACAGGTATAAAGTGACCTGTTTCAAGTTCCTGCCTGATGTCCTTACTATCATGGACTATAACCTGGGTGAAACCAGAAAAAAAAAATCATCTACTTGCTGTTGGATCACAACAAAGATGGTATCTGCTATATGGCTTTCCAGAACCCAGTGATCTGCAGAAGACTCCTTCTTAATCTCCAGCTCCAGAAGAAGCCACAGATGTCAGACATATATTGCTTGACACCATGCAGAAAGAAAAGTAGAGAAGGCAGCTGAGACCAGAGACTTCACAAAAACATTTTTTCCTGAGGTCTCAGAAAAGCCCATGAGCCACTGTCTTTATTTGGAGACTAGGAAACCTCACCAACTTTGTGCTAATTGTTTAGAACATTCATATCAGCACTCCACTATGCACCAATAGATCCAGAATCTTTCTGGCCCCTAGAGAAGAAAACCACAAAGGAAGATATAATTCTGGTTAAATACTTAATTCACTTGTTCAGAATTTTTGCCCCCAAACATCATTTTTTTAGCAGGTCAATATACTGTATATTGCCACCTAAATGTCGTCATTCTTACTGTAATTATTAATAATTCTTGCCTCAGATTTAATTTTTTCCATATGGAAAGCCTATCCATTTTGTTACGCAGTTCTTGCCTTGCTTGTGTAAGAAAAATAGCTTAAGTTCTGTTTTTCTCAATATTTCTAGACACATTATTTATATAATTATTATTTATAATATAGGTTGACTTGGAACAATGTAGCCAGGAATAATTCAAACTCCCAATCCTCTTATTTCAGTCCGCTAATTGCTGGGATAGCAGGCATGTATTGCTGTCCCTAGCAAAAGTTAGGGGTTTCGTTTGTTTGTTTTTTTTCTTTACTGCTTTCTGACCTCCAAGTTTTGTGTGCTGTTTACTGATTTATCTACGTCCTTAGCCCCAAATTACCATTCTCAAGTAAAAGAGTTTAGAAATAAGGTTCACAAACTTTTTAAAGGGAAGAACATTTTTCTCAAAGGGAGAGACATGGACCAAGCTCCCCACTACCCCAGCACATATTTAGCAGAAGTGAAGCTTCGTCTTCATGTGAGCCCCCCAACCACTGGAGTGGGGGACATCTGTGAGTCTGTTGCCTGCTTATGGATCTCAGTCCCCTAACCATGCTGCTTTATCTGCTGTATCTGGCCTCAGTGGAAGATGTGCCTAGTCCTGCAGTGACTTGATATGCCATGGTGGGCTGGTATCCAGTGGGAACCTCCTCTTCTCAGAGAAGAAGGATGAGAGGAGAGGCTGTGTGAGGGAGGGCCTGGGCAGAGGGGGGGGGTGGGCTACGATCAGGATATAAAGTAAATAGATAAATAAATTAATGCATATTTTGTAAGCTGCACAGAAACCTGGATTTGTTTGCCTGGGTATTTCTGAGAGCATTTGATCTCACTACGTTTACCTTTGGAAGTTGAACACTTGAAATCTGTAGTGGGTAAGAAGGACAGCGATTCAGTCAGTGTTTTTTTCCTAACTCCTGATATTTTCATTGTGTTTCATTAGTAATAGTTTCATTGATAGAGACAGTTCTATTTTGTGTAAAAAGAACCATTCTGTGCCTTATAGGGAAGGTATGTAAGAGTACTGTTTATTCTCAATCACGATATACCTTTTTTTTTTGGTTATTTTATTTATTTACATTTCAAATGTTGTTCTCCTTCCTGGTCTCCCCTCCACAAACCCCTGATTCTATCCCCATCCCCTTTGCCTCTAACAGAACGCTCTGCAAAGTGGGGGAGCACAATATGTTTTTTTATACGGTGGCATAAACTGCCCTGTCTGTCTATGGAGTAGAACAAGAGAAATGGCATTAGTGCGTAATTTATCTCTTCAGCACATGTCCTCAGCAGAGGCTGTGTTGCTGCATCCAGTGAGCACATGACTGGTTTCTTTTGATTCTTGTCATACTTTGGGTCATTAAGCAATTCACTAGGTGTTTTCTCTGGGCAATAGACTATCAGCAGAACGTCCTAGTTTCATTATGTGAACATGTGAGCATGTAACCACCTCACTGAAAAGGGACAATTCTGAAGGCAGATGCAAATGTCACTAGATGGTCTGCTGTTAGCTAATGATAGGCAAGCATTCTATTGCAATGTCAAATACGTATATGCTTGCAGAGTATTGTATGGTGTGTGGTTAGTGAGAGTGGTGTTAACTGTGTGGTCATGTGGAAAGCAACATATTCAGCTACAACATTCTTAGTTACCCAAAACTTCATAATCATTTTGAATTCATCATTTTAAATCTCCCAGGTTTTTTCCCCATTCTGTCTTTAAAAACATATAAAACCTACCTTAGGTATCTCACTTGTATCTTCCCCAAGTCTTATAAGGTTAAAAATTCATTATTAAACACATATAAGCTTAAACTTAGGTTGCCTTAGGTGCAGGCCATGCCAGTCGTAAGCACATGCAAGAGACCCATTTGCATAGGAACTAAGATTAATAATTAATAAATGGGGCCCCATGAGACTGAAAAGCTTCTGTAAGGCAAAGGACACTGTCAATAGGACAAAATGGCAGCCTACAGGCTGGAAAAAGATTTTCACCAACTCCACATCTGACAGAAGGTTAATATCCAATATATATAAATGAGTAAAGAAATCAGATATCAACAAATGAAATAATCCAGTTACAAAATGGAGTACAGATTAAACAGAGAAGTATCGATAGAGGAGTCTCAAATGACTGAGAAACACTTAAAGAAATGTTTGCCATTCTTATCCATCAGGGAAATGCAAATCAAAACAACTCTGAGATTCTGTCTTATTCCTGTCAGAATGGCTAAGTTCAAAAATGCAAGTGACAGCTCATGCTGACAAGGATGTGGAGCAAGAGGAACATACCTCCATTTTTGTACAATCACTTTGAAAATCAAATATTGTGGTTTCTCAGGAAATTGGAAATAGATCTAGCTTAAGACCCTGCTATACCACTCCTGGGCATATACTGAAAGGATGCTCCACCCTGCCACAAGGACACTTGCTCAAGTATGTTCATAGCAGCTTTATTCATAATAACCAGAAACTGAGAACAACCTACATGTCCTTCAACTGAAGAATGGATAAAGAAATTTTGGTATATTTATACAACAGAATATTACTCAGCTATTTAAAAATATATATCATGAAATTTGCAGGCAAATGGATAGAACTAGAAAAAATTATTCTGAGTGAGGTAACCTGTAAATGCAACTTTTATTTGCCTGGAGTGATTGTCATCTTGCAGGCTGACCGACTCAGTCTGCTAACCTAGGCCTAGACCTGGAGGATTCCAGTCTCTGTACAGTCTTGTCTAGGCCTAGAATGTTTTCAGTCTCTGAGACCTGCTGCTGATTAAGCTCATCCTTTCTTGTTCTTTCTGGCTAGGTGTTTCAACTCAGCTGATCTGACTCAAACTCATCTCCAGGCTGACTGATTCAATCTGGTTTCACTTTGTTTCTCCTGAATTGCTTTACTTGACCTCAGACTAACTCTAGCAGTTTGTTTTGATCTTCTGGCTCCTTCTCATTTTCTGGACCCTTCTTTTTCCCTCTCTCTAACCTGTCTCGGTACAACTGTTCCAGTAACATTGCCTTCTATTCCTCTATTTGCGCAGCCCCTCAAATAGCTCCCTTTCCTCTCTCTTCTTGTGAGAGTTGGGCATATCCTATTCTTCCAAATCCATCTCCGCTTCATCACTTTGTCTGCCACTGAATTGTACATCACTTTCAAAGACAGCTGCTTCCTTCTACATTCTAACATTACCTTCATTGTTTGAGATTAAAAGTGTGTACGGAGGGCAAGTCTTATTCCACCCAGAGGGATTAAAGATGTGTGCTAAGGGTTGAGCCACACCATATCTAGAAACATTTATTTATTTATTTGTTTACTTATTTATGTATTTATTTATTTTATATAAATAACATAATCTTGAAGTTCGCAGTATGATCAAATATCCTGCAATAGTAACCGAGTTCCAGAAAGACAAACATTGTATGTACTTACTTATAAGTAGATATTAGCTGTAAAGTAGAGGATAATCATGTTACCATCTACAGACCCAGAGAGGCTAAATAACAAGGAGGGCTCAAGGTAAGATGCATGGATTTCCCTGGGATTGGAAAATAAAATAGATTTCAAAGGTGAGCTGGGTGTGGGCAGGAATGGGAACAGGAGTGATCAGGTGATAGGAGAAGGATGAAGGGAGATAGTACTGGGAGAGATGACTGAAACTGGGGCATATAGATCTCAAGGGCAAGGTAGAAACCTAGTGCAATGGAAACACTATGGAATCAATGAAGGTGACCTTAGCTAAGACTCCTAATAAAGGAAGCTACAGAGCCTGGACTGGCTATCTTCTATAACCAAGGCTTCCAGTGGTGGAACTGGGGTACTAACCCAGCTACAAAACCTCAGACCTACAATTTGTCCTGCCTGCAAAATGTGTGTGTGTGGGGTGGGGAAGAAGGCATAGAACTTGTGGTAGTAGCCAACAAATGACTGCTCCAACTTGATATCCACAGCAGATGTCTTACTTAGGGTTTCTATTACTCTGAAAAGACAGTGACTATGGAAATTACTCTAAAAGAAAATATTTAACTGGGACTGGCTTACAGTTCAGAGGTTTAGTCCTTGATTGTCATGGTGGGAAACATAGCAATGTGTAGATAGATATGGTACTAGAGAAGAAGCTAAGCATTTTACATTCTTATCAGCAGGCAGCAGGAAGGACACTGGTTTGATCTTCTGAGACCTCGAATCTGACCCCACACTGCCTCTAATAAAGCCACACTTACTCCAAGGCCATACCTGATGATGGTGTTATTCCCAATGGACATATGGGGCAGTTTTTATTCAAATCTACTACACCAGGAAAGGGAGTCCAGGATGGCCAGGAACCAAAGGCTAGATAGCCCAGAGACCTAGGATAAAACCAAACATGACTGGCAAAAAAAAATCAATGAAATTTATTCCTGATGATATTCTACTATACTCATATACTAACATGATCATCATCAGACAGGCTCCATCCAGCAACTGATGCTGGGATCCAAGGCCAAACATTAGGCAGAGCTTGAAGAATCTTTAGGGATGGTAGGGAAATTGTAGGAGTCAAAGAAGTGTAGGACACCAAAAAAATTCAGTCCAAAGAATCAAACCACGGTTCATAGAGGCTCAAAGAAACTGAATCAATAATCAGGGAGCCTTTATGGATATGACCTAGGACCTATTTATGTTCTTCTTGTAGGACTCCTAGAAGTGGGAGCAGGATCTGTCTCTGACTATTTTGCTTTTAGGACCCTCTTCTTGATATGACGGTAGGTCCCTAGACTTATTATAACTTGTCATGACATGTTTCATTGATATTCATGGAGGACCTGCTCTTTTCTGAAGGGAAATGGAGGAAAAGTGGATCTGGGGGAGTGGAAAGGTGGGGGTTGTACTGGGAGGAGAGGAGAGAGGGCTAACTACAGACAGGATGTAATATCTGAGAGAAGAATAAAAACAATAAACTTAGGTTAGGTAAGATGGCTTAGAAAGCAAAGGCACTTGTTATCAATCCTGATGCTCTAATCAATTCCAGTAACACACAAGATAGAAAGAAAGACCAACTCATTTTATGTGAAGGTCCTTGATCCATTTGGACTTGAGCTTTGTACAAGGAGATAGGAATGGATCGATTTGCATTTTCTACATGCTAACCACCAGTTGAGCCAGCACCATTTGTTAAAAATGCTGTCTTTTTTCCACTAGATGGTTTTAGCTCCTTTGTCAAAGATCAAGTGACCATAGGTGTGTGGGTTCATTTCTGGGTCTTCAATTCTATTCCATTGATCTACCTGTCTGTCACTGTACCAATACCATGCAGTTTTTATAACAATCGCTCTGTAGTACAGTTTAAGATCCGAGATGGTGATTCCACCAGAGGTTCCTTTATTATTGAGATTAGTTTTGGCTATCCTGGATTTTTTGTTATTCCAGATGAATTTGCAAATTGCTCTTTCTAAGTCTGTGAAGAATTGAGTTGGAATTTTGATGGGGATTGCCTTGAATCTGTAGATTGCTTTTGGCAAGATAGAAAAGAAAGTGGGGAAGAGCCTCGAGCACAAAGGCACAGGGGAAAATTTCCTGAAGAACACGTCTATAGCTTATGCTCTAAGATCAAGAATTGACAAATGGGACCATAAAGTTGCAAAGCTTCTGTAAGGCCAGAGAAACTGTCGATAGGACAAAACAGCAACCAACAAACTAGGAAAAGATATTTATCAATCCTATAGCTGATAGAGGGCTAATATCCAAAATATACAAAGAACTCCAGAAGTTAGGTTCCAGAGAACTAAATAACCCTATTAAAAAATGGGGTACAGAGCTAAACAAAGAATTCTCAACTGACAAATACTGAATGGCTGAGAAGCACCTAAAGAATTGTTCCAGTGGTGGGACTGGGGCACTAACCCAGCTACAAAACCTCAGACCTACAATTTGTCCTACCTGCAAAATGTACAGGAATAAAGTCATCAGGGAAATGCAAATGAAAACAATCTTGAGATTCTACCTCACACCAGTCAGAATGGCTAGGATAAAAAACTCAGGTGACTGCAGATTCTGGTGAGGTTATGGAGAAAGAGGAACATTCCTTCATTGCTGGTGGTATTGCAAGCTGGTAAAACCACTCTGGAAATCAGTTTGGTGGTTCCTCCGGAAATTGGACATAGTTCTACCAGAGGACTCAGCTATACCACTCCTGGGCATATACCCAGAAGATGCTCCAACATGTAATAAGGACACATGCCCCACTATGTTCATAGGAGCCTTATTTATAATAGCCAGGAACTGGAAACAACCCAGATGTCCCTCAAAAGAGGAATGGATACAGAAATTGTGGTACATCTACACAATGTAGTAGTACTTAGCTATTAAAAACAATGAATTTATGAAATTCTTGGGGAAACGGATGGATCTGGAGACTATCATCCTCAGTGAGGTAACCCAATCACAAAAGAACACACATGGTATGCAATCTCTGATAAGTGGATATTAGCCCAGAAGATCAGAATACACAAAGTACAATGCACAAACCACAAGAAACTCAAGAAGAAGGAAGACCAAAGTGTGGATACTTCACTCCTTCATTAAAGGGGGAACAAAATACCCATGGAAGGAGTTGTAGAGACTAACTATGAAGCAGAGACTGAAGGAAGGACAATCCAGAGACTATTCCACCTATGAATCCTTTCCATATTCAGTCATCAAATCCAGACACTATTGTGGATGGCAGCAAGTGCTGGCTGACAGGAACCTGATATAGCTGTCTCCTGAGAGGCTCTGACAGTACCTGACTAATACAGAAGTAGAGGCTCACAGCCATCCATTGGACTGAGTACAGAGTCCCCAATGAAGGAGCTAGAGAAAGGACCCAAGGAGCTGAAGGGTTTGCATCCCCTTAGGATGAACAACAATATGAACTACCTAGTACCCTCAGAGCTCCCAGGGACTAAACCACCAACCAAAGATTACACAGGTGGGACTAATGGCTCCAGCAGCATATGTATAGTAGAGGATGGCCAAGTCAGTCATCAATGGGAGGAGAATCCATTGGCCCTGTGAAGGTTCTATGCCCCAGTGTATGGGCATTCACACAATGACAATAATAATAATAATGATTTGTTAACAGAAAAGATATTTTGTTGTATAACAAATGATTATTTCCCAATTTGGGGTTTGTAGTAGAATCACTAAATATTATCTTAAATTGGAACCATAAAAGAACAATTGAGTGCTTTGAGTTTGTATAAACTGATGTGATCTACATGAGAAAATTATATGGATGTAAAAACCAGAAATATAATTGTGAATTATATTAGACAAATGTTAATATCTTTAAATAATAGTTGGTTGTTCTGAGATCATATGAAACAGGATATAAAAGAGACTGGAAATGTAGTTTAGTTGGTAGAGTGCTTACCTAGCATGTATGGACCTCTAATCCCAACACTCAGCAGATGGAGGCAGAAAGTTTAGTGGTAAAGAGCATCTTTGTTGTATAGCAAATGTGAGGCTAGCCTTGACCACATGATACTTGATTTAAACAAACAAGCAAACAAACAAAATGGGTATAGGATATAAGAAAAAGTAAATTTCAAATGCCAAATAAAGCACAAAATGAGTGCTGCTTGATCAGCCAGTAAGGTTGTGGGAGTGGATCAGTGGGATATAGGACCAAGCTCGTTACATTAACACATATTGACAAGTAATAGGACATTATAGGGTATTACTGATCTCAGATCTGTCATGCTATGGTCAGTGAGTAATCTGATGTTACTTTTATAATCAGTCCTAGAGGGGTGGGGAAGAGGGAAGAGGAGGAGGAGGGGTGGGAGAAAAAAGAGGGAGAGCGAGGAAGAGAGGGAGAGAAGGAGAAGGAGGAGGAGGAGGAGGAGGAGGAGGAGGAGGAGGAGAAATGAAGTGCTAAGGACCATTCTTTGCTTTGACTGTCACCTCCAAATATACATGTCCATGAACTCCTTTTAGGAACACACATATTGATAGGGATGAGGAAAAAAGACATACAAGGATCACATCATTAATTATTTTAGCAGTTCACTGAGTACAAACTCTCAGAACAATTCCTTTCCAAATCTTAATTTTCTAGTCAGAAGGGGTTAACTACAGAGGACACTGAACAACTATGATACCACTGAGCTATCCCCCAGGACCTATTTAAGTTTTTAAAGATCTTTTAGTATATCTACTATTGCCACTAGCTGTCTCCATTGGCTTCATGCAACTGCTATGGTTTTAAACACTGTCAAGGCATTTTGAAGCACTTACATTCTCCTGCAATGAAAAGCACAATTCTACTTATCACGGTCTGGGGTCACACAATTGGAAGAACTACTCACTATATTATGATCGTTTCAGCCAGCGGGGGCAAAGCCTTCTGTCAATGTATCTGCTACCCAAATGTTCTATGTTATTATTAACAAGGAAGAAAGAATGTAGTGAAAATGCATTTCAAAGATAAATCTAGTCATTGAGCAGTTCGCCGTGCCTTATAATTTCCTCATTTCTATAGCAACTGCCAAGCACATTTCTGCCTGCAAATTTGGGACACAAAAATTTCTAAAGAGTTCTTTTAAAGGACCCCCAAACCTGGCAGTGTGCGTGCACACGCACACACACACACACACACACACACACACACACACA
>JADRCC010332289.1:0-10615 GCA_019843855.1 Hylomyscus alleni | reverse complement strand
GTGTGTGTGTGTGTGTGTGTGTGTGTGTGTGTGTGTGTGTGTGTGTGTGTGTGTGTGCTGAGGGGTGGGTTTCCTAGTGATTTGTAGGAGTATACTAGGTTGTCAGTCCTTTGTCATAGATAAACCAGTCTTCTCCCACTTAACAGGTTGCCTATTTACTCATTCATTGCTGTCTCTCACTGAAGAAATTGTCTATAATAATAAGTACAGTTTATTGTTTATTTTATGGGTAGGGCATTTTGTGTAAGAACATTTGCTTACACAAAAGATATAGAGGTATCTTCCTTGGAAACTTTGATGTAGTAGTTCCTCAACATCTTTAAAAAAAAAAAAACTTAATTTTTAATTTTTTTTCTCCTATAACCTAACTCTTCCTCAACTGAAATTATGTTCTCATGACTTTAGCAATGCAAAATATCCTCATATCACCCCAAGAGAGAATGAATGACTGAAGGATTGATTAGAGCTTAAGTAGATATAATCAACTGACCTTAATACAAAAAGCAAGCCCCAAGGTGCTGTTCTTTTACAGAATTACTGTCAAGTCATCATTTTACCACATTCTCAGGAGACCTGAGTAAGCACATTCCTTCTTATTATGCATATCAGTTAGCTATGTTCTCAGCCTCAGTAGTTGAATTACAAGCAATTTCTAGATGATGATTTCTTCTGCACCAATATTTTAGGTTACTCCAAATGAGCAACTGTCTTCTCATTGTTTCCCAGCTTACTTTTACATAAGAACTTTATTGTAATATATGCTTGCAAAAAGATTGTAAGTCAGCTGGATTAGTTACCTTCTGAAGCTCAGTGTAAAAGGAAACTGTTCTATTCCAGAAAAGAGAATGCTGTGCCAGGAAAGGAGCCCCACCCCTCTCTCTCTGGCACCACCTTGGATTTAGAACAGCTGGAATTAGGGAATCTAGCTTTCTTTACTCTTGTTTTGATCATTCAATCAGACTAGTCTTCATAGTAAACTCAAAGGAAAAACATTATACAAATATTTTCCTCATTTTTGTTCCAATGAAATATATATATATGTATATATATATACATATACATATATATATATAATTATGCCCATATAATTAGATCAAATATCAGATGCTCTTGTGCACTCCACAGATCTACCATCAAAAGGAGCCCATTCTGCATCATAGTTTAGTTTTTCATAAATTTGGTCATTAGTGTCAGCTTTGTTTTGTTGGATTTTATGCCTAAAAGACTTGTCCATGGTTTTGCATGTGAACATGGTTTGACAAGCAGATTATATTAACCCTGTTATAAGAGAAAATACTTTCAGGTGTGTTTTACTTAGGTATGACTAGCTCCTTCCTTTTAACCTGTCCCATTCTTTTTCTAGATTAGATATTGAAACCATGTAAGTAGTAGAGAGACCCTTCACTGATACTCCAGCAAACCAGAGTTGACAGAGGGCCAGATTTAGCACACTGAGTACCCAATAGCACTGCATGAGCCAAAAAGATTGGAAAGGTATTCTCCTCCTATAATTAGTTTTTAAAGCTCAGAAACTATTTGGTGAACAGATGAATATAGAATCCAGTGTCCTTTGCATTGAGTAAAGGCTATGCTCTCTTCATTATTAAATAAGGCCCTTTTCTCTTCTTGTTTTTTTACGGAAAAAAAAATAAGATGTATTATTTCCTGGTTCAGCTTTGAATAGATGGAGGAAAAAAAAAACTAGGTCAAGCTTAGACTTTAATAGAGAGGGGGAAAAAAGCTAATACCCTTTTGTTCCCCAGGCTCTCAAGCCCATTGTCTTTGTGCCTGTCATGGTGCGTGTGTGTGTGTGTGTGTGTGTGTGTGTGTGTGTGTGTGTATACATCCTTTGAGATAATAGCTATCTATCTACTGATTAAGAGTCTGCTTTGCTAAGTATAATTAACAGAAGGAGGAGAGTGTTGAAGGAAGTAAAAGAGACAGTGCTGGGCTGTCCAGGAGTTAGGGAGGTCAGTAGTGCTCCTAAGTAGGTCCCCAAGACCTGCTACTCTTTTCGTTTTATGGCCCTTGTATCTTACAGAACAAGAGCCATTCCTGTAGAGCCAGCTCTGAAAGCTTTAGTGTGGCAGACCAGGTTCTGAGTCGTCAAGGAATAAAGGTCAGATTAGTCTTGAATTATAGCAGACTGATGATAAATTATAAACAGTCATTCTCTAGACCAATAATATAATGAAAACAGTATGGATTATCAGTGCCTGGCAGTGTATGGCAACATCATGAGTCTCTAAGGGTTTTCATTCCCACTCAACAAATGAGGAAACTGAGAAAAAGCCTTCTTCGTACCACAACCATAAAGTGACAGAGCAGGGCTTTAAACCTAGATAGACTGTCCCCCAGAGCTACCACACTGGGGTCATCCAGACTAAAACTGGGTCAAGAATGTACATTTTGGGACTTTTGATTTACTTTCTCATTTTCATTATCATAATCTCAGTGATAGAGCTTTTTTTTTGCAAATATCACAGACGTATCATGATGCCACTTTGACTCTATATTTTATTATTGTGTCTTTTTTTGTGGGTTCTCTTTATTCCAAAAGTAAGTTTTTAAACAGTATATACCCAGATGTGTCTGGAAGGAATGGTATATTAAATCCAGTACTGTGGGGCAGTGAGTTGTGCACAGGCAGCCTGATCCTTGTCAAGTGCAGGCTTTGAATCCTGGAGACCTGGCAGGTGACTACCTCCTGCAAGGAACAGCAGGTGTTTGGCCACGCTCCTTGGCCCCCTGGATCCTGTCGCAGCTACAGCCTCACACAGCACACACACACCCCCACACCGCTTCCCACCCACGCAGAGAGGTGTATGGCCATCAGTCACATAGGCAATGACCCAAGCTCCTGCTATTCTGTCTGGACTCCACCCCCACAGTTACCTGGCAATAGCCAGGTATGCTCCTCCCCACAGTTACCTGGCAACAGCCAGGTAGGCCCAGCCCACTATAAAAGGGGCTGCTTGCCCCTCCTCCCTCTCTTACTATTGCCTCTTGCTCCCTTGCTCTCCCTCTCTCCACATTCTCTTCTCCTCTCTCCATGTGGCCATGGCCAGCCTCTGCTTCCATACTCTCTCCTCACTGCCTCTCTCTCTGCCTACCCTCTTAGCTCCCCTTCCCCACCATGACAATAAACACATTAATACCATGGAGTGCCTCTTCTCATCGGGACCCACAGTGCTGGAGCAATGGAACTAGTCTTTCTCTAACAAACCAAGCATCTAATCTCCCTGTACTCTCCAGCCACGGTCTCCAGAGCAAGCCAACAATAACCAGCCAAAGCCCTCCTCCTGCCCTTTCCCTTCGGCCCACCTGAGGTTCCTCACTCTGTTCTCAGCTCTTCCACAACATCCAGTGGTGTCTACAGTGTCCAAGAGCTAGAACCTGCTGTCCCTGGCCTCCATGCAGGCCCAGGGACCTTGAGCCAACTCCGGCAAGTCTGTGGGGACCTTAGACTGCGCTTCCCCACCCCTGGAGAAGGGTTCCAAAGCTTCTCAAAGCCTGACACCCACTTGGCAGCAGTGTGGGGTGTTCAGCCACACTTCCCAGGTCCCACCTTGCCCAGAGGCCCGAGCCTGGGCTGGATGCCGGACCCCATCTTAACCCACACAGTACTATTTTTTAAAACTGTTTCTTATATTTTCCTCTTAATAATCTGTCTGTTCAAAGCAAAGAGAATGGAAATGACTATTGTTGGGAAGGGAAGGAAGGTCCAAAGAAGATAAAATTAAAAAAAAAAAAAAAAAGATAAAACTAATTGCTTACACTTGATGTTAGAGGATAGTGTGGTTCTGAGTAGGAAAGAGAGACTTAAGGAGAGCCATCGCTTTTTTATCTTTAGTGACTTAGTTGTCTAGATGTTAACCTTCCATGAGTCTACTGAAGGATCAGGAGACTGGCTCATTCACTGTCAACTACTTTCTCTCTTTAATTGTGCTATGAATTTTGGAGGCACGGTGATTAAACAGCAGGAAAATACTATTTCAGTGCTCAGTGGTTGTCTATAATGATTTCTAAGTTTTTATTCAGTTTGAGGTCTATACTGTTGTTTAATTTAAAGAGACAGAACAAAAGCAGAGTTGGTTGGCACTTTTTGTCTTCCTTCTGTGGAATCCTCAAAGCACACAGTATATCCTTAATAACTGTTAATGAATGAAACATTAGCTCATCTTCAAATAAGCAGCACACAGTATCAAGCTGGGGACTGCCACCAACTGGGAAAGTGCCTTCCCTCTGGAAGCTCACAGGCCCGGGTGCTGGTCCTCAACTCTGGCTGCCATTAACTAGTCTGCTTGTTCTCTTTTGTTTTGGTTTTTCTTCAGTCCTCTCTTAGCCCTTGTAGGTTTTTTCAGGAGGCTTAGGCTAGACAATTACAAAAGAAGCAAAGCTGGAAATAGATTCATATGTAGAAACAATAGGAATAAGGTCGAACATTAACAGTCTTCTAAAGAGAAGTTGCACTTGAAATGTAAAAGGGTCCCAACATGATGTAGGCAAGAGCTATTGAGAGGTCTCCTGAACTGCAGAGGCTGAGAAGACCTCTAATAAACATGAAGAAGCAGAGCGGTGATGCAGTGGGGAAAGACTTCAGCTAGCTCTAACAAGTCCTTCTGTAGAAAGCAGACACATCTCCCTATCTCTAGACGCTTAATATGACTTTCAAAGTGCAATTAGAAAAGGAGAGATGAATCAGACTCATGAATGTATTAGTAAGTGCAAGGTTAGAAAATGCTCTGCTAATTTTTATCCCTCAATTAAACAAGATGAAGGTAATGGATAGACAGGGGACACGGTCAAACAAGTCGGGATAAGAAAAGGACTTAAGTCTCAAAATTAAACAAAAGCGGCAGGCCGCTACCTGGAAACTCAGCTACAAACATCAGTGTTTGATGAACTCAGAGCTTTAGTCCTTATATCAAAACTCCTGTTAGCAAAAAAACTGAAAAATAAAATAAAATCTCCCATATAGGTTCTAAACTGTTAGCTTTTGTACACAACTGTTGAGAATCATAATCTCATTAATCTCATTTTTTAAAGCATTATTTTTTATATTGTATGTTTATTTAATTTCAGGTGAAAATATTTAATAATTTCCATTTAGGTGTGAATTTAATACTATTTCTTTTTCTCTCATTTGAAGTCTTAATAACAGATTTTAAAAGCTGACCTTCTGACATAGTCTGTCTTCGTCATGGCTGGGGCTAGGATGCCTGCAATGGAAGGTGAGCAGGTGAGCCAGGCAAGGGCTGAGCGGCAAGCCTGCAGGTTGGATCTCCCTGCCAGGCCACACAGGCCTGCTAGCCTGCTTACCTCTACTTGTCTTTCACTACTAGTTCTTAGACTCTCAGCCTGCCATATTCTTTCACCCTCCTTGTTGGTCATCCCCAGTGTTTCTTCTTGGCATGGCCTCCAGTCATGCCAGGGATAAGCTGACAGTCAGGGTGTCACAGGTGTGAGCAGGCAATGCTGGTGTGACCAGTATGCAAATTCTTTCTGGGGTGGTGAGAGGTGTTGTCAAAGGAACAGTGATATAGACCCACAAAAAACAAAACTCAAAGACATTAGGAAGGGAACAAGATGTAACTGGGACCCAAGCAGGTCAACTTTTCTTATGTCTAAAGTCAGTGTACCGTTAGCAGTTGGAACAGATTGTTCAGTAACAAATATAACCACTGGAAGTATTAGAAAAATAATGTTTAAGCTATTGTATGTTAGTTTTTCTGGAACACAGAACTGAAGCTGGGAGGAGTGAGACGAGGGGCCAGTGGACATTATGATAGCCATGGTAACTATTACTTTATGTTAAAATTTTTACCTGCTTAAATATTTTTCTCATACACCCTTAGTCCCTGCTACTATTTACTGCCAGTTCACTGATTCTCCACAAACCCCCTCACTCTGACACGTGCATCCCTTCATCTTCCTCCTCTTCACTTTCCTCCCTGTTCTATGACAGCACTGTGGTCTCTGCGGTCTCACTCAGCCACAGACGGTCTTGCTCCACCTCGCTCATCCTTTTTCTCCCTCTATTCTGAATGCTGCTCAGCGTACTGGACCCTTAGTTATCCTTGCTTCAATCAGTGACAACCAGAGGGGGAAAGTCATAGCTGTCCATGCAGTGGAGTCCTCAGACGAGGGTATGCACTGCTGCATCGGCACCTGTGTGGAAACCTGTACTCATTTTCTCTAGTTGAGAGACGTAGTATGCTTAACTCACAGTGAGTGACTATTGATTATTTTAATTCTGTCCTGACAAAGTTCTGAAGCTTACAGCATGTTATTGTTTGGAGACTGATACTATCTGCATGAGTGAGTGACATACAATATCTCCTGGCAGAAAACCCATGTGAGATGCGGCTCTCTGTAACTAAAGAAACAAGATGGAGCCCATTGCTTGTGCCTAGTGTTTCTCATCCAGGAAGGAAACACTGAGACCAGGCTCGACTGGGGTGCTCAGCTTAGAAAAGAATGTTTAAAATCACTCTTGTCCCAAGATGACAGACCTTGTGAATGCACTTGTATTGCATTTGTATTGCAAGTTGAGCCAGTGCATTAAAGTAACATGCTGTCACAGATTTTTGAAAGTTATTAGTCTACCCATGGATGCATCCATGTATCCTGCTACATGATACCACAAAACAGATATAGAAAACATAGAGTTAGACCTGAGCTGAGCCTGTGATCTTTCCCTACTCTGCCCTGTCCTCAAACCCTCCAGTCATGAGTCAGCCAGCATTGTGTGTGGACAGCATGGAGGCTGGGTGTTGGGGTTTCCACAGTGGTTAGGTATCAGAGAGGAGCAGTGGGCATGAGGGGGGACAGCTAAAGGGGATTTTAAAAACACTAATACAGGGTCTGGCGTATAGCTCAGCTGATAGCATGCACAGAATAACAGAGCATGGTGGTGCACACTTGTGATTTCATCACTCAGGAGGTAGAGGCAGGAGAGTTGGCTACGTAGTAAGTTTGAGGCTAACAACAGACACATGAACTTCTGTCTTAGAAGAAAAAATAAATGCACACACTTAAAAATGCAAGGTTGGATCAGATACTCAGGTGAAGGCAACAGAAGAGCTGATTGCAGTATGGAGCTATACTTGATAATACTCTACTGTGCTGGGAACTTTTGCTACGAGCATAGATTATAGAGCTCTTAATTATCTCTCAATTATGAGATAATAACTGTGCTTAATCTCTTAAATATATAACAAAATTTTTGAAAAAATTTTTACAAAAAACCATAGAAGGTCTAATTCAGTATTGTTTGTTTTCCATGTGTAGTTTATAATAGAGTACACCTTACAGAAGAAAGTAACCTCATGTATTGTGACTGTTCTGTCAAATTTTGAGCACAGCTTACTATTCTTTGATACTGCTTAGGGCTCTAGCTTCAATGTGTTTACATGCATGGCACATTTTTTTATAAAGATTCATCGCTTTACTGTATGCATCAAAGGATCTTCCTTATAGAGTTACCTCATTTTTAAAAATGATTGGTTCTTTGATGGTTCCTATATTCCGTTGACATCTCCAGTTCACTTTATAAAACCAAGAAACTACCTAGAGTAGATTCCAAAGCCATTCAGTTCTGAGATCAAATCAGGATTCAACCCTTTGTGACCAGAGTCCTTCGTGTGATCATTGCTTTTGCACTGTTGGCTGAGTGGCACACATTAAACTGGCTACACAACAATTGTGAGAGGAAGGGTTAATTGAAAACTCCTATTTCTGTCTTCATCCATGGCTTGCTCTAAAGAGTAGAGGGATCATCCCCGGTGCAGCACAGAGAGCTGCTGACATAACCATCTCCACTGCACTTTGACATTCTTCAATGGGAAATTTGTCCAGGTGTCCCACTTTTATAGTCCCAGCACTTGGATGTAGAGGGCTGCCATGGGTTTAAGGCCATCATTATCTGCATAGCCTATTCCTGGCCAGCCAGGATTACATAGTGAGACCCTGTGTCAAAAAATAAAATTGAAAATTAACCAGAAAATATAAAAGTAAGTCTTTATTGCATATATTGTTAGTAATATAGGCCAAAGAACAAAAGTTGCACTGCTGGGGAAGAAAATAGCAGCTTAAAATAAAACTAATTACAGAGAACTTTTACAGAATTCCTTGCATAGAAATTCTACAGGGCTGAGTCAAATAGGAATAAGGATTTTTAACCCAATTCATCTCCCATAATAATACACTTGAACTTATCAAAAAGTTACCTACCTTGACCTGTGATTAAGATCTCAGCCTCTAATTGGAAACCAACTCTTTGAACTTAGTATTTTGCTGACAACTCACTCCATAAAAGATGTTGCTTTTGTGTCCTCTAGATAGTGAGCCCACATGGTGGCAAGGCTGCCCTTAGCACAGTAGTATCTGGACCTTTACCCCAGAGCTTAGTAACCTAGGCCTTTTTACCTCTGGAAAATATCAGTTGTGTACAAGTTTCTCTGTGTTCATCTCTAATAAAAACACAACACATTAACCATCCTAGCATGCTTGTAGAAGGGCAAAAAGAAAACCTGAGGGAAGAAAATAGGCATGTGTGTCATCATGGATTGAACCTGTCAAAGCATTTGCCACAATTACCATGACAGCATCATGGGAGGTGGGGAGTACAGGGGGGTTGTTTTATCTCTTCTTCTAAAAGGAGAAGGGTAGAAACTGTGTATGAGAATTCTGGTGATGTTAGTAATATTGAGATTTTTAACTTAGGACATTAACTTCTCACCGTATATACAAATTGTACCTAGTATAAAACCTTCATTTGCTGAAGCTCAGCACTCTAGTTAGAAGTGTAGATCTCTGGCAAGGGATTCCTCCAGTGAGCATGAGACTGCTGCACCCAGGAGCTCTTTGGGTGAGGTAGAAGGACACTTTTGAAAACCATAGCAGTTGCCTTCTGTGTCTTACCTCTTAAGTTTTCCCTTGATCTTCAGCTTTGTCGTCATTGTTGTTGTTGTTGTTACTTTTTGACAAGCAAACCAAAGATCAGTGGAAAACCCTTACGGAAACACATCTCTCTCCCAGAGCACAGCCAGGAAAGGTTCTCCTCTGAGGAACATGTAGTTAGGCTTGGTGTATCACATAATCCAGAACAACCTCCTCCCTTTCAGCCTTCTTAATCTAGCATTTTTTGTCCTAGTTTGCTTTTTTGGTTTGTTTGTTTGTTTGTTTGTTTGTTGGCTAACACCATGACCAAAACCAATTTGGATGAAAGGGTCTATTTTATCTATTTTAAGTCCATCACTGAGGAAAGTCAGGGCAGGAACTAAAGCAAGACAGGAACCTGGAGGCAGGAACTAAAGCAGAGGCCAGGGATGAACACTGCTTACTGGTGAAATCTGTAAGACTTGCTCAGCAGGCTTTCTCATACCTCCCAGGACCACCTGCCCAGAAGTGCACTATCTGCAATGGGCTGGGCCCCACAGCAATCATTCATCAAGAAAATCCCCCTAAAGACTTATAGTCTCTTAGGGGCATTTCAATGGATTTCCCTTCTTCCCAGATGACTCTTTTTTATGTTACGTTTACAAAAAACTTCCATTGGAAGTAACATAGTCATAATCTCTGAAGTTAAGACATGATCATCTTTGAATGGCCATTATTCATTCATACATACAGTCTACATCAGTGGTTCTCCACCTTTCTAATACAGAGGCCCTTCTTCATAGTAATGACCATAAAATTATTATTGTTGCTACATCATAATTGTAATTTTGCTACTGTTATAAATCATAATGTAAATATCTGGGGTTTCTGATGTTCTTAGGTAACCCATGTGAACTGGTGTCATTTAACAACCTCCCCCCCCAAGAGATCACAGCCCACAGGTTAAGAACCATTGGTCTGTAGTTATACTTCCCTACTCATCCTCCAAAAACTGTTACCTCTATAATTTTAAATCCATGATCCAGTCAAGAATCACCTATTTAGGTCCATTAACCTGCCACAGTCTCATCAGCTCCTGGTGTACATGCAGTGGATTCCTTGGGTGAGAATCCAGGTCGGAGGGCCTATTTTTCTAACAGTCACTTTGCAGTAGTCTCCTACATGAAAAATTCAGATGACCATTTAGGCTTCCCACTGTGTCACCACACCCAAAGCCCAGCTGTGCTGTGTGACAGCAAGTTGGTTAAGATGATGACTAGCAGGTCATCTTACTTCCCGTGGTTATTAATTATATGAATTATATGAGACCCTAAGACTCTAGGTTTTCCTCTTTCCTAACAAACATTCACCAATAGTTTTTACAGCCATCAATTAACTTTTGTGTGAAACGTCTCTGAGATACCTCTATGAAGAACATGTTCTCTTCTGCCCGTCCCTATCTTTCCCTGTCCTCTCACTCATACACATACTGTACTGTAGACATGCATTCTTTTCAGTTCATTACATTATTACCAGGACTGTCTTCTCATTTATGTTTTTACTGAAATATGTACAGTGAAATAAAGCTAATCTTACTTTTCACTTTGATGAGTTTTGACAAATTTACTCTCTCTGTGTCTCTCTCTGTCTCTCTGTCTCTGTCTCTGTCTCTGTCTCTCTCTCTCTCTCTCTCTCTCTCTCTCACACACACACACACACACACACACACACA